>OW804097.1:9571154-9608702 GCA_942159475.1 Sthenelais limicola
CTGTCTCTTTTCTCTGTCTCTATCTCTATTTCCTGGGTATGATCATAAACTGCCTCCCTCTCAGCTCTCCCGCCCTTGATATAACACTTCAAAGTGTTGATAAGGGCGTAAAGCCACCAATCTCACTCACTCACTCACTCCTCATTTTCTACGACTACGATTTTTAGAAAAGAACACCCATGCTTTGTTTTACATACCTCCCAGAGTTAAAGATGAATGATTTAAAAATACGCACGAGTATAAAAAGTTGTATTTTCATTCTATTCTCCTTCTTAAGCTACCATAAAATGGCATAAGGCAGCCGATCAGTCTGGCGTATATTTTGCTCAGGGCAATGTCTATACAAATAGCTTATGGGTCAGATTTTCAGAAAATGTACAATTCACCTTCACAAATCCCCTCAAGTAACCCAAATGTCAGACGAAAATAAAGTTCAAAATACAGTTCAACCTAACCAAACAGGTTGCTAGAATCAATGCAATGCCGAATATACTCGTATTTACCTAGTATTGACCAAATTGCAGCCTAATTCAGCAATATTTACTAAATGTGTAGCTGCCAATTGTACATTTTCTGAAAATCTGACCCATATTTGATATTCTCAGCTATGTAATGCATTACATAGCTGTCAGCCAATCTGGTTACTCTAGCCACGGGCCGTGGTTTTTGTTATGCAATTTTGCCTCTTTTTTCTAGGCTGTTGACATTACATTCAATTACACATATCTTTTACCTGTTTTACCTGTTTTATCGCTATATTACTTACTAGATGTCAACTCTCGCTCTCCAATGTAAGACGAGCCGTAACATTACTCATGTTATCACCATATGTGATGTGTTTCAGGAAAATGAGTCATAAGTCGCAAAAAATGGATTTTGAGATATCACCATATTTGAACAGATGAGATCAAGCCGATTCCAATGATGGTAAACAGTCTAATAATCTAACAAGTATTTTCTAGATTTTAAGTTTGATATTTTCTTTTTTGAAACAAAGTTTCCAATATTTCTGGGGGTCAATAAACAGTAAAATAACTAAAATGTAAATCTAAATGTAGTCCATATGAGGACCTTTAAAACGAAAGGATATATTACATAGATTGTCCTGAAATTTGATACATCGATTGACATATCCATAAGTGCCACACTCCCCAAAAATCAGAAGATTCCAATAATGTGATCTTGTAAAATAACACTTTGAAAAATATTATTTTTTGCGACTTATGACTCATTTTCCCTGAAACACATCACATATCATTTATGAGTTGCGCTACTGGAGCAGTTTCATGACGTCATGTGGACATGTCGCGCAAAACTCCCGTAGCCCCACCATTGCAGAAATGAATAATTTCTGTTTGTTTTATCGATCATATAGTTTTATGAATTCTAACTTACATATATCCGGCATATATCCATCTTTAGAGGCAAACGATTTCAAACTATCGCCTCCATAAATCGTTAAACCTTAACTGGGGTGATATATAGAGTGATTATATATCGCCCAATGCTAACTCTATGGGGATTGTTTTTTCTGTTATATAGTTAATATAGTTCAAAAACACAGTTCAACCTAACCGAACAATTGCTAGCATCAATGCAATGCCAAATATACTCAACTTTACCTAGTATTGACCAACTTGCAGCCTAATTCTGCAGAATTTACTCAAATTTATATACAGGCATTGCTCTGAAAACAAACGTATCTAGAGTGATCTACGCATAGTGCGTATTTCACTAGTGATTTACGTGGGGGTTGTCCATGGCAACCAATCTGTTTTCTTGCTGAGATTACCGGTAAAATTAAAATACATGACTTGATTTTTTTCCATTTTTCATGGATGAAAAACATGTATAATAAAATCTGTTAACTAACTCATTGGTTTTCAGTAGCTTAGAACTCGTGCAATATTCACAAACCCTTCAAACCAACTCGTTAGTTTAAACCTGTATATATATATATACAGCTGCCAATTGTACATTTCCTGAAAGTCGGTCACTAAGGCGAGCGAAAGTGTGTGAGGTGAGGTGAGGTGTTATTTTACAAGAGCATCATGAGTACTTTTAACTGCGCACATTTGATGTCAACTGATTCGTGAACATGGATAACTGGAAGATCCACCCCCCCCCCCCCCCCGAGAGTATAGAATCTGTCCCTTTAACGATATTGCAGGGACGCCCTCGGCACAATAAACATACTATTTATTGATTAGAGTAATATCTGGGGGGAGGGGGAGGGGGGGGGCCATGAAGGTAGATCTGATTAGGCTGCCAATGGTTCAACATAGTGTGTGCTGGGGGGGAGGGGGGGGGGGGGAGGGGGGGCGTGGGGGGGGTGGTGTTACGTCCTAGTAACCCATATTTGGCCATATCAAGGGCAAGATCAATGTTTATATCCTTCACTTTTTGCTCATTAGCTGCATTTCTTGATATACTGCACGTTTGCTGTACATAGCCTTTGATCTCCCGGTAACAAGCTGTGGTGGTGAGGGTGGGTGGGGGGGGGGGGGGTGGATGCAAACCCAGAACCTCTTAGAGGAGCTCAATATAAACCATTGCAGAAACACACTGAAACCACAATCGTCACCATCACCACACCACTACTACACCATACCCACCACCCCCACCATCCCGCCCACTACAACCACCACTACACCACCACCACCACCACCACACACCACCACACCACCACTACACCACCACTACACCACCACACCACCACCACCACCACACCACCCACTATACCACACCACCACCCACCACTACACCATACCACCACTACACCATACCACTACTATACCACATCACCACCACCACCACACCACACCACTACCACACCACCACCACCACACCACCAACCACCACCACCCACCACACCACCACCACACCACCACCATTATTCCACACCACCACTATTACCACAACCACCACCCCACCACACCACCACCACACCCACCACCACCACCACCACCACCACACCACCACCACCACACCACCACCACCACACCACCACACCACCACCACCACCACTATACCACACCACCACTACACCACCACCACCACCACCACCCCACCACCACCACCAACCCACCACCATACCACCACCACTATACCACACCACCCACACTAACCACCACTACACCACCACCACCACACCACCCACCACCACACCACCACCACCACCACCACACACCACCACACCGAGGAACCAGTAGATGTTTCCATGGCGATGGTGCATGTAGAGACTTGGTCTCTTCATCCGCTGGAGCGTTTCTGCTCCTGCTCCTCCAGCTGCCTCCTCCATCTGCCCCCCTACCATCTGCCTTCCCACCATCTGCCTTCCCACCATCTGCTCCCATCGATAGAGGCCACTGCATTATATGACATTGAACCCCAAATAATCATTCTCTTCTAATAAAAAGGGTTCCTAAATAAATGCCCTTAGCCTTTATGTTTTGTTAAATTACTGGACTATTGATATTTAAGTATTTAAACCATGATTTACACATTGGTATCATGTGTACCAAGTGTTAGATATTTCTAGAGTCATTCTTCAATTTTTGTCCTTTCTTTCCATCTTTCTCTCTCCTTTTTCTTTTTTTTATTCACACTCTCTGCCTCCCTTCTTTCTTTCCGTTGTGTGTCCTCTCTCTCACTCCATCTTTCTTTTGTGTTCTCTTACGCTCTCCTCTTCTTTCCCCTCTCTCTCTTCCCTCTCTCTCTCGCTCTTGCTCTCCCTTCCATCTTCTCCCTCCCCCTCTTTCTCTTTCTCTCCTTGCCCCCCTCTCTTCCTCTGTCTTATCTCCTTCCATCTTTTTCTTCTTCTTCCTCTCTCTCCCTCTCTGCCTCTTTCCTTTTTCCCCTCTCTCCCCTGTCTATGCCCCTCCCTCTGTCCCTGTCTTCTCTCTATCTCCTCTCTCCGTCCTATTTCCCCTCTCCAACTATCTCTACCCCTTACTCCCTACTCTCTCCTCTTCTCTCTCCCCCTATTTCCGTCCTCTCTCCCCCGCCCTCCCTTCTCTCCCCTCTCTCATCTCCTCTCTCATTCCCTCTGTTCCCCAGTTCCCCATCTGTCCCCCTCCCTCCTACTCTATCCTCTCCACCTTCTCTCCTCTCCCCCCCCCATCTTTCCACATCCTCTCTCCGTCCTTTCTCCGTCCCCTCCACTCTCCCCCTCTCTCCCTCCCCCTCTCCCCCTCCCTCCTATTCTCTCCCTCTCTCCATCCTCTTCACCTCTCTCCCCCTATCTCTCTCCCGCTCTCCCCTATCTCTCTCCCCCTCCCCTATCTCTCTCCCCTATCTTTCTCCCCTATCTCTCTCTCCTCCTCCCTCTCTCCCTCTCTCCATCGTCTCCCCCCTCCCTCTTTCCCCGTCCTCTCACCATCCTTCCTCTCTCGCCTTCCTCCCCCTCTACCTCTCGCCTTCCTCTGAGCCCCCCTCTCTTCTCTCTCTCTTTTTTCTCTCCCCCTCTCCCCTCTCTTCCCCTCTCCTCTCTCCCTCTCTCCCCTCTCTCCTCTCCCTCTCTTCTATTCTCCCTCTCTCCATCCACTTCCCCTCTCTCCTCTTGCTCTCTCCTCTCTCTCCCCCTCTCCCTCTCTCCTCCCTCTCACCCCCCTCTCTCCCTTATCCCCCCATCCCTCTTTCCTCCCTCTCTCCGTCCTCTTTCCCTCTCTCTCCGTCCTCTCTCCCTCTCTCTCCCCGTCCTCTCCCCTCCACCACCTGCTCTCCTCTCTCTCTCCTTCTCTCTCCCTCTCTCCCCGTCCTCTCCCTCTCTGTCTCCCCCTGTCTCCCCTCTCTCTCCCCGTCCTCTCCCCTCCACCACCTGCTCTCCTCTCTCACTCTCTCACTCCCTGCTGCCTGAATACATTACCCAGAGTGCCCCGCGCGCGGTGGCAGCCTATCGATCCATCCTCCACATACGGGTCCTCTCCCACCACCACCACCACCAGCAGCTCCCCGCCCGGCAGCAGTCACAACCACTCGCACTGAGAAAACGGCCAAGCAGGATAACCATCTCCCCCGTTTTCTGTGATTTTCTCCATTGTTTCTTCGCTGGGAATCACTTGTTTAACCCCCAAGGAGGGGTGGGGTAACTCCCAAGCCTGGCCCTGTTAAGGATATATTCTCTACCGTCTCGAGAAACCAGGCTTCTCTGTTAGCGAAGGTAGGTGTTAAAACTTGTGTATCAATCCAACATGGAGTCTCTCTCTCTCTCTCCATCTCCCTCCCCGGCTCCTCCACCATCCGTTCACATACATGACCGACTCCCGTCCGATTTACACCGCCATTTACCGATATTTCTACAGATTCTCTACCGATTTATGAAACGGGATCGGATCTGGAACGTTCCTAGGAAATCTGTGGATGTTATTCGTGTTTTTTAAGAGGAATGTGAAAGGGTATGCTCAGGGATTTGGCAACCATCTGGGTTGGCATTCCATAAGGCTGGGTTTGCTCTCTCGCTCTCTCTCTCTCTCTCTCTCTCTCTCTCTCTCTCCTATTGCGTCTGCTATATAAGGTTTACCATACCCACCTCCATCTGCTCCTCCTCCTCCTCCTCCTTCTCCTCCTCCTCTTCCACCTCCAACTCCTCCTCATCCTCTCCTACTGCGACCTTACTTTCTATTATGAAGCGATAATATACAAACGCATGACATCAAATTCAAAAACGCAAGCCCGTGAATGTGCGCCATTTGTACCTACTACTGGCGTTCATGTATATTGTATGGCGGGTTAGGGTCTGGAGTGGCGAGGTGGGGGAGGTTGGCCAGCCAATATGGAACCAATATGAACATGGGGAATTTTATTGATAGGTTATTGGCAAATATGGGGTTCTTTCCTAAATATATGATGCACAACGCAGTTGATTTTTTTTAATCAAGGAAGGTTTATGGAAGTTGAATTTGTGGTTTTAGGTTTGGATAAATTTGATTGAATGATGAATCATACGATAGGTGATATATTTTTTAGACATTTAGGTGGAAATATTGCAGGAATTTCTTATTAAAATTTTCGTGTGCAATACTTATATAGCATATCTAGTACCTCCAAAGTGTACAAAATGTATGATTCAGTTTACAGCCATTGATCAGATGTCATTAATACATGTTAACTTAATACATATTCTAGTATATGACATATATGAAGCAACCTAGTTAACATTGTTTAACATTTATTTCTTTATTTTGATATATAATTAACAAATTGTCCCTTTCTGGCGATGTGGCACACAGATCTTAGTAAATAATTATTGGTATTATTAACATTTTCTATTTTCATTTTGAATCTAGGTCATAAATTATAAAGCTACATCGAGATGATAAATCATATAACTTTATCGAGATGATGTTAGTGAAAGAACAACTATAACAACAGATTTAACAGCCTGGTAAAATATCATACAACAATAGATGGTAGTATACTACCCCAGCAGTTAGTGGTAGACCAGCTATAGGAGCTGAACTAAACAGCCTGGTAAAACATCATACAACAATAGATGGTAGTATACTACCCCAATAGTTCAGCTATAGGAGCTGAACTACACACATCTACAACAAAATCTGCTGAAATTTTGAAATTGATTTGATTAGATTTTCAATATTTCATATTCCAATATGGTAGAGAACATCCGAGTGTAATAGTTTCTCTGCTGGTGTTTGCCGTCAGGAGAAAATCTATACAAAAAGATTTTTGATTTTTTTTTTAACTAAATTGGATTTACATGGTGCCCGGTTGAAGTGTTGACCCAGGGAGTTGTTGCTTGATAGAGTCTTTTACCATCCAGTTTAATAGATCCAATATCCTTGTCAAATAAAAACACAAATAACTCTTTGGGTCACAATTTGTCCAAGGCCATGTTACACAATATAGCGCTAGCTTCTAACTAGATTTAAGGCGACATCGTTAAATAGTCCAAGTTAAATAGATTTCAAATCCAGGGTCTGAACAGGACGACTTGTAATAGTGATGTACCTTTTGCCCAAGGGTACCTGGGAAGGACAACTCTGAGCTGATAGTTTCACCCTATCTCTCACCCATTGATTGACTTTGTAAATGTTGAAGAGAAATACATATATGGGTCACATTTTCAGAAAATGTACAATTCACCTTCACCAATCCTCTGAAATAACCCAAATTTCAGATGAAAATAAAGTTCAAAATACAGTTCAACCTAACCAAACAGATTGCTAGAATCAATACAATGCCGAATATACTCGAATTTACCTAGTATTGATCAAATTGCAGCCTAATTTAGCAGAATTTACTCAATGTGTACAACTGCCAATTGTAGATTTTCTGAAAATCTGACCCATATACTGGTATATATATACGTATTTCTGACTCCATATTACAGCCCAAATGTAAAAACATTTTTTTCTGACTTACTAAAGTAACATGATGGTTTTATAATTAATAAAACTTAAAGCTCTTAATATTAGTCAGTTAACATCGGTCAAAAACTAAACATTTTCTACTTTTTGTTCCGTTCCGTTTTGAATGTTGAATCGCATGGAATTATGGGATTAATGGTACAGTGTAAAATCTATAGAAAACATGCCATGTTCAGCATGGGATATTTATCAATGTTCTAATGTCAATATCCATGTGTTATACATGTTTTCATGACATCAGTCTCCATTTTTCCCATCATGCATTTGATTAACATAGATCATTTATAAAACCTGTGACATTAGTGGAAACATTCTTGCAATTTTCGACAAAAATGTTGCCAAAAATTTGCCTAATATTTGTATGTCAGATTTCATCAGAATCCATCCCAGCATGCATTGCAATAGACATGCGCAGTGGCACATACAACTGCCCTATTACAAGGCTAGATGCACACTGCCCTCAGCCCAGCTCTGTGGCTATATATTATTGGTGCTCAAGCATAGAGTGGAGGGTCAAGTGGACAGTGGTCGCCTGGTATAGTGGCTGACCACTATACTGACCAGTAGAGTGACCAGTAGAGATCGATAAGAGATCAATCTGGGTGCTATGTGTTTGCCTTATGTGAGTGGGGCTGGTTCAAGGGGTGTGTGGGGGAGGGGGGGGAGGGGGAGGGGGGGAGGGGGTAGTGACTGAGTCCGTTTAAGAGAGGATGTTAGTTTGGTGGTGTGGGTGGGGGAGGGGGAGGGGGGAGGGGGGAGAGGGAGGGAGGGGAGGGGGGGAGGGGGTAGTGACTGGGTCCGTTTAAGAGAGGATGTTAGTTTAGTGGTGTTTGTTTAGTCCACTTTACATTCAAGGCTTATTAGTGTAAGCTGGTCCTGATAGCCTGGGATTATAAGTGTGTATAGAGGTACATGTTTACTTATAGAGTACACATTATACAGAGATAGGATTGTAGTGATGTCTCCCTCCCTCTCTCTCCCTCTGTCTCCCTCTCTCTGTCTCTCTTCCTCTCTGTCTCCCTCTCTCTCTCTTCCTCTCCCCCCTCTCTCCCTCCCTCTCTCTCTTCCTCTCTCCCTCTCTCCATCTCTCCCTCTAACTCTCCCCTCTCTCTTCCTCTCCTTCTTTCCCTACCCCGCCTCTCCCTCTCTCCCTCTGTCTCTCTCTCTCCCTCAAACTCTCCTCTCTGTCTTCCATCCTTCTTTCCCTTCCCCGCCTCTTCCTCAGCTCCCTCTCTTCCCCTCTCCCTCTCCCTCTTCCCCTCTCCCTACCTCCCCCTATTTAGTCCTGCCCTACATGTCTGGCGGGGAGGGGGTATAGACTTACCACTGTGCAGTAAGTGGCAGGGTGTCCTCCTCCTCCTCCTCCTCCTCCTCCGCCTCTAGACCAGCTCTATGCATATTGGCGGTCATTTATTGACCTTTTGTTGGTGTTACACTGTCCTAGGTAGAGCTGGGAGGTACTGGAGGACTGCCCACTGTCCGCTCTATGGTACCTAGCCAGTCCAGGTAACACTAATTTATACCTTTGTAATCAAGGAATGACCATTGAGTTAATATTTCGTTCCCCTTTTTTACTTTCAAATTCTGCATAATTCCCTCAATTCTCCGCTTTTAAGGATTTCTCATTGTATATTGGATACAATTGGTTTTCAAGCTTCCCTTAACCCACTTCTCCCCCTCCCCCATCTTAAGGCCCACTCAAGCGATTCTCATGCGATTTAGGGCTGTCTGCGACACACAATCGCATGCTAATCGACTCAGTGAACAAGGGTCATCATTCTTCCCAGATTCTTCGATCGAGCATATTTGAATCATTCATAGACCCTAGCTGCGTGCGTGATAACCTTCCAATAGGGAGTTTCAGCAAGTCTACCTTATACGTAGCCGTAAAGGTATCCGTATCTCTGATATACACGTTAAAAGGAAAAAAGAGTTTCAGCAAAACATGGCGGGAAAAACGTAACGTAACATATCACGCAAAATGTTTCATCTCACAATTTATTTTCATACATAAAAATGCAACGTAATTAACAAAAAGGATACGTATACGGTTGCGTATTTTGCTTGCGGAACCTCTTTATTTCCACAATATATAAAACATAGGGTGACCGTTATGTTGCTTGACCACGCTCCCCGCCCCCCTACTGACCAGTAATCAAGTCCGCAATTAAAGCTTTATGTCCATCGGTAGAGATTTACATCGGGGGATTTCCATGTTTATTGATTGGTGATCGATCTCTACCACTGGTATATGTGGCGTCCGCTGGTATTATTGGTTCCCACGCCGACTCCAGCCGGGTCAGATTGTCAGAAAATGTATAATTCGCTTTCACCAATCCTCTCAAATAACCCACATTTAAGACAGAAATGAGCTTCAAAATGCAGTTTAATATAACAGAAACTGATATTATAAATCAATGTGATACCAAATATACTCAGATATACCCGGTATTCATCTTTTTTTCAGCCTGATTTAGCAGAATTTCCCAAATGTGTAGAGCTGCCAATTGTACATTTTCTGACGATCTGACCGTGCAGCCGCCTGTGCATACTATAGCGGGGGTCAACGCGTCAGTGTACAATAGGGCATTTGCATAGCCGCCATTTTGAACCTTGATTCGCATAGAATTATGGGACTAATAAATAGTACATTGGAAAATCTATAGAAAACATGTCATGTTGAGCATGAATAGGGGATTTGCATAGCCGCCATTTTAAATCTTGATTCGCATGGAATTATTGGACTAATCGTACAGTGTAAAATCTATAGAAAACATGCCATGTTCAGCATGGACTATTTATCAATGATTTAATGTCATTACCTATGTGTTATACATGTTTCCATAACACAAGTCCCTATCTTTCCCTTCATGCATTTGGTTTTCATAGATCATTTATACAAGCTTGGACATTCTTGCCTGGTAGTAACATTATGATATATACCACCTATTATTGTTCCTCTATTTAAAATAGAGTTATCATGACATTAAAATGAGTAAAAGAATATGATATTAAGTAGTATTTTTAAACTAAAGGTATGGATATACAAAACAGAGAAACGAAAGATATAAACAGAATTCACAATGTTTATCAAACCTGTTTGATGGGGGAGACTAGGAAGACCTGGTATGTCAGTGATTGGACGCCTACTGCGCTACTAACTGGGAGGGTGGGGGAGGCGGGGCTCGCCATTAGGCTGCATTATTCAGGGGGGGGGAGGCGGGGGGGGTACTTCCACTTTACTCCACTCACCCGCCCCTGACAATGGCTAAACCTAAGGGCACCAGACAAGCACACGCCAAGCAGGTTATTTACTGGGAGGTTCCCCCTAGTTAGGAGCCTCACCCAGGCCTATAGTTAACTCCCGCTAGTACTGCGCCGATGCCTCTAATATTGTAAATCAATGGCTTTGTACCATACTGTGACAGCCCCACACACCTACCGTATACACCCAAATACAGGTCCAGGCACCTATAGATACCGTATACACCCCAATACAGACCCAGGCTCTATTGGATATAGTGGTTCTTACAGTTAAGGTCTGCACAAATTTGAACATTTGTTAATTAGTAATGCGTCTTTGATATCTAGATTTCGGATATGGGTCAGATTTTCGGAAAATGTACAATTGGCAGTTGTACACATTTAGTAAATTGTGGTAAATTAGGCTGCAATTTGGCCAATACTAGGTAAATTCGAGTATATTTGGCATTGCATTGATTCTAGCAATCTGTTTGGTTAGGTTGAACTGTATTTTGTACTTTATTTTCGTCTGAAATTTGTTTTTTTTAGGGGATTGATGAAGTTGAATTGTACATTTTCAGAAAATCTGACCCATATTGTAATATGACATTAGCACCATTAGCGATTTCAACTGGTTAGATGATGATATCAATAAAAGGGTGTTAATTAATAATTAATGTAATTATGATTAGTTCGGTCAACATTAATGTTACACAATACCATGTACTGGGTTATTATCGCAGTAATCAATACCCAGGAACATCCATTAATTACTAGAAATAATGATCTTGTAATTCTTGCGGGTTTAGATGCTGCTAGTAGCATGAATACATGGCCTAAATTTCACGAATGTGGATTAGATATATCCTTGCATTTCTAAGGTCATCTTATGGAGTACATCTAACTTTTTATTAGTAATTGTCTACCAAAAATTATTGAAAATCGTTTTTTCAAAAATAAAAATATCAAACAAAATATAGAAATACTTCTTGAATGTCCAACTGTTTGCCATCATTGGAATCGGCTTGATCTCATCTTTTCAAATAGGATGATATCTCAAATCCATTTTTTGCGACTTGTGACCCATTTCCCTAAAACACATCACGAATATGAAGACATAAAAACTGATCCTGAACGCAGCGCCTGCCAACTGGGCTAACAAACATGGGTCAGATTTTCAGAAAATGTACAATTCGTCTTCACCAATCCTGTCAAATAACCCACATTTAAGACAAAAATGAGCTTCAAAATGCAGTTTAACATAACAGAACTGATACTTTAAATCAATGCGATACCAAATATACTCAGATATACCAGGTATTCATCATTTTTCAGCCTAATTTAGCAGAATTTCTTGAATTTCTTGAATATGTAGAACTGTCAATTGTACATTTTCTGACGATCTGACACACATGGCAATAGTTGACGCGTTAAATATTCATTCTACTTGACAAAGAGTGCATTATAGCACCTGTTGGTGGGGGGGATGTGACGGGACATTTTAGTTAAAACCAATAGAGGCTATGTGTCTATGGTGGAAGCTCAGAGGTTATATAAGGGTCAGGTTTTCAGAAAATGTACAATTGGCAGCTGTACACATTTAGTAAATTCTGCTGCAATTTGGTCAATACTAGGTAAATTCGAGTATATTCGGCATTGCAATTGATTCTAGCAATATGTTTGGTTAGATTGAACTGTTGTTTGAACTTTATTTTCGTCTGAAATTTGGGTTATTTGATAGGATTTCTGAAGTTAAATTGTACATTTTCTAAAAATCTGACCCATATTCGAGAATATTACATGAGGTCTGGCTGGTGGAGTCTGGGGTTGAGGAGGTGCAGGGTGGTAAGTGGTGGTGAGGGGTGGATGGGGGTTAGAGAAAGTGCAGCCTGAGGAGGAGAGAGGGAAAGGGGGTGGGGAAAAGAGGGAGGGAGTCAGGAAAGGGGAAGGGGATACTGCTATGAAAGCGTGGGGAGGGAGGGGGGAGAAGAAGGAGGGGAGAGAAGGAGGAGGGGGAAAGAAGGAGAGAGAGGAGACGGAGAGGAAGAGCAGGAAAGAGAGAGAGGAAAAGAGAGCAGAGGGAGAAAAAGAGGGAGGAGGAGAGTGAGAGAGAGATGAAAGGATGGAAGTGGGAGAGGGGAGAGGGGAGCAATAGGAGAAAGAGAGGGAGAGATAGGAGAGGGAGAGATAGGAGAGGGAGAGATAGGAGAGGGAGTACCTGGAGGAGCGTGAGAGAGAGGACAGGAAGAAAGAGAGAGGAGAGGACAGGGAGAAAGAGAGAGAGAGGAGAGGGAGAAAGGGGAAGAGGAAGAACAGGAGGGGGAGAGAGAGATACGGAGAGCAGGAGGGAGAGAGAGAAAGCGAATGGAGTGTGGAGAGAGAAGAGGTTGGGACAATGATATCATCCATTCACCACATTAAGCACACTGAGTAGAGATCGGGCTGGAGTAGGGGCTAGAGCACAGTGCATAGCACAGTGCATAGCCGAGGCTGACTAGACCATGTAGCCACTAGAGACACAAAATCCTCTGTTTTCTGTTTGTTCTTGAGTATTTTGAATATTTGCTTACACTGAAATGGTCTGTCTCGGAAATGGACACACGCCCGGGTGTACGGTTCTTATGTTTATGTTTATGTTTTTTCTTCTTTTTCCTTCATTTTTGTCCGGATATTGTAAAAAACCGAAATGTATTCTTTTATATATATATATAAGTTTTGATCTTTGTAGTTATATACTTTTTGAGAAATATTTTGCTATGGATATTAAATACAGTTGTATAAATACTATTGTAACCAATTTGCAAAATGTCGCCGCTGAATAAAAATCTTTAAATAAATTATACCTGCCTATACCACCTCTCACCCTCTCACCATAACTAGTGGACGAGTCTACTCTAGTGGCAGGGGTGGAGGGCTTTTTATTAGATAATTCTTGATGAGACTATGACGTCATACCTCTTTTCAGGTCGTAATGTCCTCAGTAATTTCTCTGACATTTAATAATAATAGAGTATATGAGAACCCATTAGTGAAAGCCCATTAGGGGGTGAGGAGGATGAGTGGGTGAAGGGTGTGTAGTGGTGTTAATATTAATACTCCATGAGGAGAGTCTCCTTATGGGTCAAATTTTCAGAAAATGTACAATTGGCAGCTGTACACTTTTAGTAAATTCTGCTAAATTAGGCTGTGATTTGGTCAATAGGTAAATTCGAGTATATTCGGCATTGCATTGATTCTAGCAATCTGTTTGGTTAAGTTGAACAGTGTTTTGAAGTTTGTATATGTGTGAAATTTGGGTTATTTGAGAGGATTGGTGAAAATGAATTGTACGTTTTCTGGCGACTTCACCCAAAGGTTCGAACCTGTGTATTGTTGGGTCAATCCTGATGGTTTCGGAGTAATAATTATGTTTGGTAACCATGGTAACAATCCACACACATACACTTCATCCAACACTTGTGAATATGCGTGCACATGTGTGTATATTGTGACGTAGTGCTCAATTATAGTCCAATAGGGGAGTTGCATGTCTCACTGCGCATGTGTATTACAATGCATGCTGGGATGGATTCAGGTCAAATCTGACATACATGTATTTAGCAAGATTTTTATCGAAAATTCATAGCATCTTTTCACCAATATCAGAGCTTGTGTAAATGATCTATGAAAACCAAATGCATCATGGGAAAGATGAAGTCTTGTGTTATGGACAAATGTATAACATATGAATATTGACATTAATTGATTGGCATTGATAGATATCCCATGCTGAATATGACATGTTTTCTATAGATATTACACTGTACCACTAGTCCCATAATTCCATGCTAATCAAGATTCAAAATAGCGGCTATGCAAATCCCTTATTGCAAGTGCTCTAGCTATGTTAAAGCGAACACAAGTTATTGAAAATCTGATTATTTCGTCGTAAAATATCACATTATTTGACCAGACATTACCGGACTTAAGAGCCCCCTCCTGCCGGGTGGCTTGGCCCATGTGCGTGCTCGGGCCCATTAAAAAGGCTTTCCATAAAATCAATAGTATTATGGGAAGCCGTTTGCCTATAAAATCACGGGTGGTATAACGGGTTTATTATTAACATAAGGGGGCCTGTGCAGCGGCTGGTGGAATCAATAGTTTCCCAGGCCAGGTAATGCCGCTAGGTTATATGGGTGAAGTCACCAGAAAATGTACAATTCAACTTCACCAATCCTCTCAATTAACCCACATTTAAGACTGAAATAAGGTCCAAAATACAGTTGAACCTAACCAGACAGATTGCTAGAATCAATTGTTTACATAACAATATCTTTATTCAGCAGGTAATTACAATATACAACCAAAACCATCTCGTTCTTGAGAACGGTGTTCCTCGGGTCCTGAATTTCATGCATTAGAGCCCAGAGCCGGGTATGGGTGGATGATACAAACAAAAGTATATATTGGCTATTTTAGGTCAGTCAACTTGTTTCAGAATGCTTTGATCTTATAGTCCATTTATCTGTTTTAATCTTGTAATCTGCCGCTAGGTTATACGGGTGAAGTTGTCAGAAAATGTACAATTCGCCTCAAATCCTCTCAAATAACCTTCCGGCGGTTACCATAATACAGGGTAGAGCCTAGACTAGGGGAGGAGTACATATTACATTAAACATGTAGTAAAAGTTAACATGGCAAGTTATACCTGTGTATTTACCCATGAATATATAATATATGAGTCAGATTTCCATAAAATGTACAATTGGCCTTCACCAATCCCCTCAAATAACCCACATTTATGACAGAAATAAGGTCCAAAATCTGACCCATATATACTGATACTAATATTGTTTTCATTTTCATATCCGCCACAATCAATACATAAGACCACCTTCCATTACAGATAGGAAGTTATTTAGTATTATTAATAAGTGGAAAGGGGAAGTAATTGTTTCCTGGGTGGCATCGTTTGTCACAACTGTTATATCCCCTCCCCACCTTCCCCCACTCCTCCCCCCCCCCAACTCCTCCCCCTCCCCCCGTCCCCATTCATGCCGTCTCTACGCATATAACGGATCTACTGCACAGCTGTTGTCATCCGGGACCTTTATCTAATTTGCATAGCCGCCATATTGGATGTTTATTTGGTGCTAATCTCAGGTGAGCTTCAAGGCAAATATAATCTGGGCAGAGCAATGCATGCCAGTATAGACGGTAGGCCTTGAGTCCTGTATGTCTTATGCATTTATACAAGTTAATAACATTGCTTTCACATGATGGGTCAGATTTTTAGAACATGTACAATTGGCAGCTGTACACATTTAGTAAGTTCTGCTAAATTAGGCTTCAATTTGGCCAATACTAGGTAAATTCGAGTGTATTCAGCATTGCAGTGATTCTAGCAATCTGTTTGGTTAGGTTGAACTGTATTTTGAACTTTATTTTTGTCTGAAATTAGGGTTATTTGAGAAGATTGGTGAAGGTGAATTGTACATTTATTGCTAGAATCACATGTTTAACGATTTCTCGGTATATATAGCTGAGGACGGTGCGTATAGCTATATGAGACAAACAGGTACATACATCTATGTAGCGCAATGAAATCGATCCTGAGCATAACATCACTACCTTCTAGCATTACAGAGGCCTCAGGCTAGCTCTTAGTGATTAATGAATCAACATAACATGATCCCCCCCCCCCCCCGCACCCCCCCAATAAATCTATTCACTCATATTCCGACCCACCCGGGTAGGGACGCATTTAGAGCTCCTACATTTGAGATAGAACCAGAAATTGGAGATTGAATACGGGGCTTGCATGTCCGCCATCTTGAATTAGGAATTATGGGAGTTAAAGGGAACTATAATTGGGTAGTTGCATGTGTCATTGCGCATGTCTGTACAATGCATCCTGGGATGGATTCTGATGAAATCTGACATACAAATAATTTGCAACATTTATATCTAAATTTTGCAAGAATGTTTTCACCAATATCTTAGCTTGTATAAATGATCTATGTTAACCAAATGCATGATGGGAAAGATGGGGACTTGTGTTATGGAAACATGTATTACACATGGATATTGAAATTAGAGCACTGATAAAGAGTCCATGCTAAACATGGCATGTTTTGCATATAGGTTGTATACTGTACCATTAGTCCCATAATTCCATGCAAATCTAGATTCAAAATGGCGGCTATGCACCTCCCCTATTGTAAGTCCCATAACGGTGTAAGGCCATAATAAAAGTTGTCTGATTTATTGATATTTGATACTTTTTATTTTAAGCATATATATATATATAACATTATCCTGGGGTAGTATTCCACCTATAACATTTAGATTTAAGCCAGACATTTAACACTGCACTAGTCCAGGGAACCTAAGCTGATTACTCATCACCATTAGCGCTATAAATACAGCACAATCCTCAGTCCAACTCTTTTCCAATTTCTCCAATTGCCGCTGGCCGGGGTGGCCGGGGTGGGCGGGGTGGGCGGGGTGGGTGGGGTGGGTGGGGTGGTCGGGGTGGGTGGGGTGGGTGGGGTGGTCGGGGTGGTCGGGGTGGCCGGGGTGGTCGGGGTGGGTGGGGTGGCCGGGGTGGTCGGGGTGGCTGGGGTGGTCGGGGTGGCCGGGGTGGTCGGGGTGGCCGGGGTGGTCGGGGTGGGCTAGCAATCTCTGGTATCCCTCTTATCACCTGAGCAGCTCTCATTAACCTAATTGAGCTGCTACTAACTCCCGCTCCTGCTCTCCGGGCCCCACACCGCTGGATCTGTGGGTTGTTGTCTGCTTGTGGGAGAAGTTAGGCACCTATAGTGGCCTGAAATACTTTACACCATATTGAATTGAATTGAATTGAATCGTTTATCTGTCAGGGAAATACATAAGCACGAAGGTTGATGAAGAGGTCGACAGGCATCTGGAATAATCCCAGCTCTTCCAGTCGTTACCTTTATAGAAGAGGGGTGTGCTAGTGAGAAGACTAATACAATGATAACAATAATAATTATAAGAAAACGATTCCCTTCTTCTTTCTCTCTGTCTGTCCCTTTCTCCTCCCCCTATTTTTCCTATCTCTCCTTCTCCCTCTTTCTGTCTCTTTCTCCTCTCCCTCTCTCCCCCACTTTTTCCTATCTCTCTTCTCCCTCTCTGCAGCGTCCCCAGCCTATGAAACAGTTGGTGGTGAGGAGGAGATGGTATAACAGCTGGAGGAGGTGGAGGCGATGGTGGGAGGAGGAGGAGGAGGGGGAAGAGAGGGGGAAGAAGAAGAGCAGGAGGGAGGAAGAAGAAGAGGACGAGGAAAAAGAGGATGACGAATTAGAAGAGGAGGTGGAAGAGGAGAAGGAGGTGAAAAAAGAAGGGAAGAGTGAGAGGAAAGCAGGTGGAAGAGCGGGAAGGGAGGAAAAGAAAAGAATGAAATAAGAGAGAGCAAACTTGTGGGAAATATCTCCGCCTCCACCAAGGACCATGTAAACCCATTTTTAAAAAAAAGGAAAAAGGGAGGGAGAGAAAGACGGAGGACAATGGGGGGATGTTGTACCAGAGCTGGAGGGGGCGTGTCAGTGGGAGGAGCAGGGATGTCACGATGGCCACAATTGGTTGCTTATTAACCTCATTCCCTCCTCCTATACTGCCCACCTAACGTGTAGTAGTCCCACACCTGGCCACAGCACTACACTAAAACTACATCCCTAACATGGCTTCCCTAACATGGCTTCCCTAACATGGCTTCCCTAACATGGCTTCCCTAACATGGCTTCCTTAACATGGCTTCCCTAACATGGCTTCCCTAACATGGCTTCCCTAACATGGCTTCCCTAACATGGCTTCCCTAACATGGCTTCCCTAACATGGCTTCCCTAACATGGCTTCCCTAACATGGCTTCCCTAACACTACATCCTAACATGGCTTCCCTAACATGGCTTCCCTAACATGGCTTCCCTAACATGGCTTCCCTAACATGGCTTCCCTAACATGGCTTCCCTAACATGGCTTCCCTCGGTCGCAATCAGGCCAGAACAATATACGGATCAGGTCGCGAGAAAATGTACAATTCGCCTTCACCAAACCTCTCAAGTTACACACATTTATACAGATATGGCGTTAAATATACTGTATAACATCACCGAACGGATGTTTTTATCAACACAATGCCAAACGTACTCAGATACACCTAGTAATTATCATTTTAGGCAGAATTTACTAAACGTGTAGAGCTGCCAATTATACATTTACTAACCGCCTGACCCATATAAAGTCAAACCTCTCTGTAATGGCACCGGGCTCAACTGTCCATAATGGCGAGTTATCCTGATAAACTGTCACTGTAAGGAAGATGAACAGTAAAGGGAATGACCCTAAGTGTCCTTAATAGTGAGGTGTTCGGACTATAGAGGTGTCTGTATATATAGTAATTTTCCTGTACCATCTAGGCTTCTGAAGTTGACGCTATTGATAAAGCAGTGGACACCCAGCTAAAGGGACAAAGCTGCAGATACTGGGTTATGAGCCCCCTGTCCAACCTATACCCTCCCCCCCTCCATGCGCCCCAGATCCCCCCCATAAGGGCCAATCCCTCAGTGGTCGATGCAAGTAGTTACTGTACAACACCCAACCATCCACTCCCACTAACAGTAGTATAAGAAAATGTACACGATAAGCAGGCTAGGCATTCTGTGAGTAGTATACGGAGATGTTAGATATAACCAGGGTTGTCAGTAGTATAAGGGGATGGTTGTTATAAGCAGGCTAGGCATTCTGTGAGTAGTATACGGAGATGGTTGCTATAAGCAGGCTAAACTGAATGTGTGTAGTATAAGAACATGTTCATTATTAGCAGGGCTGTGAGTAGTATAAGGAGATGTTCATTAAAAGCGGTCTAGGCATTCTGTGAGTAGTATAAGGGGATGGTCACTATGAGCAGGATATACTATTTGTGAGTAGTATAAGGAGATGTTGGTGTGGAGCAGGACACCCAGGAGGAGGCAGCTATGTACATGTTTTATGTACCAGAGATGAGTGCCTCCTGATATTTACACTTGCTCCTCCTGTGCTTCCTACTACACACCAGCCGTACAACTAACTACCTTCTACTAGCTCCTGAGAGAGACAGGAGAGACGGGAGGGACAGGGAGAGAGGAGGGACAGGGAGAGAGTGGAGGGGGATAGAGAGGAGGGAGACTGAGAGAGGAGGGGGATAACAGAGGTTGGAGGGACAGAGGAGAGGAGGACGGAGACGAGGGAGAGAGAGAAAGAAGAGAAACAGTGAGAGGAGGGAGGGGCAGAAAGGAGGGAAACAGAGAGGAGGGAGAGATGAGGGAGGAACAGGAGGGGAGGGAGAGAGACAGAGAGGAGGAAGACAGAGAGAGGGAGAGAGAGAGAGGAGGAAGATGATAGGAGAGGTGGGAGGGACAGAGAAGAGGGAGACAGAGAGAGAAGGCAGAGGGAGGGGATGAGAGACAGAGAGGAGGAAGAGAGAGAGACACAAAGAGATAAAGACAGAGAGGGATACACTCTCATTTTAATTATTTTGGTACTCATGAGAGTTCTTCCAGCCAAACATGAAATGAAAATAAATATTGTATTTGATATAAAGCATCCTGCCCACCTCATACTAGTCTGTTAAACCTCTGTTCTCAGCTTCTAGGATAAAAAGAATCTTACCAAATGAACTCATTGAGTGATCTATATACTGTAGTTATAGATATCATGCTGCAGTTATATGCTTATACATGTATTTTAAGTCAAATCCACCAAAAGGATGATAAGTGAAACCACCTTGCAAAGAATTTTGGCGGTCACCAAAATATAGATGCTAACTTTCATATTTATAAGTCTTTCATCAAAAGCAATATAATGGCAAACTTGTATACAAATTAAAACAAATAGAAAATGTTTAATGTTTGAGCGATGTGAAAACATAATTTAGCTTTAAAACCTAACCAGAGAGGTAGATTATAATACAACTCTAGCGGCTCATCTGAATATTCTGCTAAAGGTTATTTTGAGAGAAAGCCAAGGTTAATGCAATATTCTAGTCTAGCGTGGTGTGGGCCACAGCACAGTGCATAATTAGATCTCTCTCCCTCCCCGCCAATTATTCATATCTCCTGGGAGCAAGTGGCCGGGCGTGCAAGAGATAGAGGCAAGCAGGCGGAGAGTGAGAGATGGTATAGGGGTGGGGTGCTGTCTTAGCTCACAGAGAAAGGGAGAGTAGAGAGAGGGGGGAATGGGTAGGGAGAGAGAGGGGAGAGGGAGAGAGGGGGGAGACAGAAAGGGAGAAATAAAAATACGATATATATATATAGATAGCACAGGGGCACGGTGTAGGCCTATAGCACTGTCTTAACTCATAGAGAAAGGGAGAGCAGAGAGAGAGGGGAGGGAGAGAGAGAGGGAGACTAGACAAGAGGCGGAGGGAGGGAGAAGAGAGAACGAGAGAGGATAGGGAGATCAAGAGACCAAAAGAAGGAATTGTAGAGATAGAGAAGGAGATAGGGAGGGATTTGGAGGGACAAAGAAAGAGAGATGGCGAGAGAAGGGGAGTGGGGAAGAATGAAGGAGGGAGGAACGAGATTCTAAACTTGTGGGTGTGGGTGTGAGTAAGAGAGAAGAAATCAAATCCCATTATTAAATCATGGTATCGAATCACAACACAAAATCACCATGCAAAAGGATTGCTAAATCACTATATCAAATCCCATTTCTAAATGATATCAAATCCCATTGCTAAATCACAAAATCAAATCCCAATCATAATAAGAATATCAAATCCCATTGCTAAATCATAAAATCAAATCCCATTCATAATAAGAATATCAAATCCCAGTGCTAAATCACAAAATCAAATCCCATTAATTGCTAAACAACACTTTCAAATCATAGCCAAATCACCAAGCAGTACCCCATTGCTATATCACAATATCAAATCCTATTGCGGAATCACGATTTAATCACGATGTCAAATCAGAGTATCAAATCGCCATACTAAATCTCAGACCAACAAAAAAAATACAACAAAAACCGTCTTGACTGATCAGTACTCTGCTCATAGCTATAGCAGCCATAGCGCACCCAGTCTAAATCTACTTACCTTGTTTGTCCGGCGTCCGGGACAGCGACCCGGATGTTAGCGTGACGTCATCGAGCTGCACCCTGATTGGCTGTAATGTTTTCTGAGGAAGAGTGGAGGATGTTTTGGCAATTAGTTCATTAGCACAACTTAGATTAACAACCTGCTAATTTACAACTGTCACTGCGCATGTCCGTTACCGTGCATGCTGGGATAGAATGAGTTTAAAACTGACATTCAAATATTCGGCAGAAATTGACGACTTGGAGCTATTTAATTTTGTTCCCAAATGTTGGAGGTTTTTTTAACATGGCATATTCATCCGTGTTCCTGTTTATCCAAAAGGAACCTCAAATCGAAATAAGAGAGAGAGAGAGAGAGAGAGAGTAAGGAGATAGAGAGAGGGATAGAGAAAGAGAAAGAGATAGAGAGAGGGATAGTTCTAGGAAGAGAGAGAGATAGAGGGATAGAGGAAGACACAGAGAGATAGAGGAAGCGAGAGGGAGAGACAGAGGGAATGTAGACGGAGGAAGAGGGAGGGAGAGAAAGAGAGATAGAGGAAGAGAGAGGGAGAGACAGGGAATGTAGAGGGAGGAAGAGGGAGGAAGACAGAGAGAGATAGAGAAAGAGAGAGGGAGAGACAGGGAATGTAGAGGGAGGAAGAGAGAGGGAGAGAAAGAGGGATAGAGGAAGAGAGAGGGGGAGAGACAGAGGGAACGTAGAGGGGGAGAGAGGGAGGAAGAGAAAGGGATAGAAAGTGGGAGAGAGAGAGGAAGAGGAAGAGATTGAGAGAGAAATAGAGGAAGAGAGAATATAGATATGGGTCAGATTTTCAGAAAATGTACAATTGGCAGTTCTACATATTTAAGAACTTCTGCTAAATTAGGCTGAAAAATGATGAATACCAGGTATATCTGAGTATATTTGGTATAGCATTGATTTAAAGTATCAGTTCTGTTATGTTAAACTGCATTTTGAAGCTCATTTTTGTCTTAAATGTGGGTTATTTGAGAAGATTGGTGAAGACGAATTGTACATTTTCTGAAAATCTGACCCATATAGGTAGAGAGGGAGTAAGAGGGGGAGTGGTATAACGGTTCCCTCTTCAAATGTTTTCCATATGTTCTCGTTCTTTTTTTTAAGGGTGCATCAACTTTAGAATAAATCCTAGCGTAACTTTCACAGAATCATTTAGAACACAAATATATTTTAACATCTTCAACACCTCGAATATTCATACCTAATGGCACGCTGGAGGTTTGTAATCGATCGAGACATTGGGTCGAATCGCCAAACAGAGTGCTATTAGGTATTTATTACATACTAATACCTTGGTTTCCATCGATCTTGTGGATATTCGGCTCAAATAGCACATAAGTGATGTGTTTCAGGAAAATGAGTCATAAGTCGCAAAAAATGGATTTTGAGATATCCCCATATTTGAAAAGATGGGATCAAGCCGATTCCAATGATAGTAACCAGTCTAATAGTCTTATAGGTATTTCTAGATTTTAAGTTTGATATTTTCGTTTTTAAAAAAAAGTTTCCAATATTTCTGGGGGTCAATAAACAGTAAAGTAACTAAATGTAGTCCATATGAGGATCTTTAAAACGAAAGGACATATTACATAGATTGTCCTGAAATTTGATACATCGATTGATATAGCTATAGGTGACAAACTCTCCAAGAATCAGAACATTCCAATAATGTGATCTTGTGAAAAAAACACTTTGAAAAATATCAATTTTGCGACTTATGACTCATTTTCCTGAAACACATCACAATTAGGTGCTATTTGACTTTTCCAATAGCACCCCTGAAAAGCACCCCTGAATTCACGTACGTATGTAATAGATAGTATTTCATATCATTAACAAATAACATATTATTATATCGAAATCTGATACTTATTCACCTGTAAATTAATACACCTTGACAACTTTATTTGGTATCAATTAACCAATATATTAGTGGTGATGTTGTTGACAATAGCCCTTATCACATTCCGTAGCTATATACAATAGAACAACTGGTTCTGCCCATGATATGGGAGCCTCGTATACTGCCATAACAAGGTATAATGTTACTCTAACAATAACCCGCTTGCTCTATATCACATATCTGTATAGGAGACTACATGTATGAATGCACCCTTACGTGGGTCAGATTTTCAGAAAATGTACAGTTGGCAGCTCTACACATTTAGTAAATTCTGCTAAATTAGGCTGCAATTTGGTCAATACTAGGCAAATTCGAGTGTATTCGGCATTGCAGTGATTCTAGCAATCTGTTTGGTTAGGTTGAACTGTATTTGGAACTTTATTTTCGTCTGAAATTTGGGTTATTTGAGAGGATTGGTGAATGTCTGGTACGTGTTGACTGTATGTGAGATAACATGTATGAATGCACCCTTACCTACTCACTCACCACCCACTCACTTATACACCAGATTTACAGCCATTTCTTTAGCATTTATTATTTATTAATGCAATTTAATTTGATTTTAATATTTTTATTTAGCTGTAACATAACATCAGAGCGAGATATGGGTCAGATCTTCTGAAAATATACAATTGACAGCTGCATATATTTAGGAAATCCAGATAAATCAGGCTGAAAAATGATGAATACCGGGTATATCTTAGTATATATATATATTTTTTTTTTAAAGAATTTTATTTTCACGTTAACAGAAAAATTTGCAGATGTACATATCGCCTAAAAATTAATTTAGGCGTTTTTCAAAGCAATCTGCCCTGTACTATGGCAGTATAACACATAATTCGTACCGTGTTGTTTAAAAGTATCAGTTCTGTTGTGTTAATCTACATTTTGAAGCTGATTTATGTCTTAAATGTGGGTTATTTGAGAGGATTGGTGAAAGCGAATTGTACATTTTCTGAAAATCTGACTCATATACTGTTCTCAGTTCATAGTGAGATGAATGAACCCCTATTATTAGTATTGTATAGGCATTGCTCTGAGAATAACGTATCTAGAGTGAGTTACCTACTCGCTCACCACCCACTCACTTATACACCAGATTTACAGCCATTTCTTTATTATTTATTAATGCAATTTGATTTGATTTTAATATCTTTATTTAGCTGTAACATTACATCAGAGCGAGATATATACTGTTCTCAGTTCATACTGAGATGAAATAGCCCCTATTATTATTGTATAGGCATTGCTCTGAGAACCACGTATCTAGAGTGAGTTATGCACAGTGCGTATTTGACTAGTGAGTTATGTGGGGTAGTCATGGCAATCAATGCTTTTACCAAGTTTACAGCCTAACTTCAAGTTTATGACTGACAAATGTTTTCAATTCATATTATTAAAAGCATATATGATGAAAGAGTTATCAGTCCCATCCCTGGATGTATTGTGGCCCATGCGAAAACCATTTCGCCGAAAATAAACACAAGCTTACAACTGCCAACCATACCTCTATCACAGAGAACCTATGTATCTCCAAACCCCATCCGACAGACTTTTCTCCCTTAATTCGATCTTAGACTCTCTAATTCTTTCACCAATCGAAAGGGAATTGCATCAATAACTACATGTGTGAGTTTAAAAGAAATCTGAGTCCCAGATGTGAAGATATAAGTGAAATTAAAAAATAAAATGACTCGAAAACGAGACAAATATAAAAAAGGCTGCCTTCACTGGGATTTGAATTCCTAATGTCCAGATTGGCAGTCTTAGATGCTAACCAGTTGATCATAAGGGACTCTAGAGATCATGCATATTATAACACCGGGCATAGCTGTTGATGCATCACATTTTCGGTTTTCTTTAATCCCCCCCATTCTCCTCATGAATGGTGAATGAGGAGAATGGGGAAATAAATCTTGAAGGTCCCTGTGTTAGCCGCAGGCTATTTAATGATTAAGCTTTATTATAGCAATCTATTTCTCTAATATGTGAATGTAGGACTTCTAGGTCTGCATGCATCCTGGATACATCATACTGAACTTGCTACACATATATCGTAATGACCCCTCGACTATCAGGACACCTCGCTATTGTAAACATCTGGCCCAGTCCCAGGTGCGACTATTTACTGTAGTTTATATAAGGAAATATTGATTTCTGGCGGAACAAACCAAGCATTAAACCTATACATTGTTCCCCCTCAACAAGCAGGTACCGACACGCAGTGTAGTTCTCCTGGCACGAGGCCAAGTCTTTTAGCACCTATCAGGGTCAGATTTTCAGAAAATGTACAATTGGCAGCTGTACACATTTAGTAAATTCTGTTAAATTAGGCTGCAATTTGGTCAATACTAGGTAAATTCGAGTATATTCGGCATTGCATTGATTTTAGCAATCTGTTTGGTTAGGGTGGACTGTATTTTGAACTTTATTTTGGTCTGAAATTCGGGTTATTTGAAAGGATTGGTGAAGGTGAATTGTACATTTTCTGGCTACTCCACCTATCAGTCGTGTGTACCTTAGGGGGTGGGGATGGGGGGAGCAGTGAGGGGGCCATGATCTACAGTCATAAATTGTGGATATTATGAAAAGGAAAACTTGTGGTGGCAATAGTGGAATGAATTATTCATTTGAGTTGGTGTGTTGCCGCCGCTTGTAGTGCCTGGAGTATATATGTGCTGCCGCTTGTAGTGCCTGCAGTACATGGGTCAGATCGTCAGAAAATGTACAATTGGCAGCTCTACACATTTAGTAAAATCTGCTGAATAAGGCTGAAAAATGATAATTACCAGGTATATCTGAGTATATTTTGTACTATGTTGTTTTAAAATACCTGTTCTGTTATATTGCACTGTATTTTGAAGCTCATTTTTGTCTTAAATGTGGTTATTTGAGAGGATTGTTGAAGTGGAACTGTACATTTTCTGGCGATCTGACCCATATGTGGTGTGGTACAGAAAACCTAGAAGCAGTTGCAGTTGATATTTTATTATTCTATTAGTGTTTTCCTGTTTTCAAATATTCAAAGTGTCATCTTGATTTAATTAATTTCCGTTTCCAAGGGAAACGTTTGCATATTTCAGTTACATGTAACCCATGGTCAAAGTGACAATTATTGTCATGTATTGAGAAGAATATAATATCCTGACTCTTATTGATGTAGCACTTTTATTGGAGGTTATACGGTAATCACATAGACAGTTGTATGGGCAGCGGGTTAGGTCTGATTCTAATCAATGATGGACGTGTGTCTATCCAAACCCTATATTTACATATACCGTAAATCAGCAAATAACTAGTCCAGTCTAGGCTCAGAGTTGAGAGAGTGCCTTCAAACTGAGGGAAAGCCTCTCCAGTCTAGGCTCAAAGTTGAGAGAGTGCCTCTCAACTGAGGAAAAGCTTGTCCAGGCTAAGCTCAGAGTTGAGAGAGTCCCTCTCAACTGAGGGAAAGCCTCTCCAGTCTAGGCTCAGAGTTGAGAGAGCACCTCTCAACTGAGGAAAAGCTTGTCCAGGCTAAGCTCAGAGTTAAGAGAGTCCCTCTCAACTGAGGGAAAGCCTCTCCAGTCTAGGCTCAGAGTTGAAAGAGCGCCTCTCAACTGAGGGAAAGCCTCTCCAGTATAGGCTGAAACCTCTTCAGTCTAAGCTCATAATTGGGAGAGTTAGGAGTAAGGGAAAGCCTCTTGCTCTAACCCATGAAATACCATTACAATCCCATTAGGGTGCCTACTCCAGGGTCAGGAAACCCTTAGCGCAGTAGGCGTCCAATCACTGACATACCATTCTTATCTGATCTGAGAGGCTCTGAGCCTATTATACTCAGTCTAATGTCGCAGAAAATAATATAAAAAAATAATATATAATAATATAATAATATTTTTCAATTGGTTTTTTTTATACTAAATGTCAACAAAATCGTCCACCACTTTCACAATTTTACTTTACGTATTACATATTCTAGTATTCCTACTCCAAATCATCTTGGTTTTTTGTCTCAATTTATATTTTTTCTTTTTTAAATTTCCTTGTGGGGTAATTTAATTCAATTCAAAACATTTCCCTGTCTGTTAGTTCACCTGATGCTATTTGCCTGTCACATGTATTGGCTAACTACAAAGGTCCATATTACCCGGGACTATAGGTATAGGGCTATTGGCTAACTACAAAGGTCCATATTACCCGGGACTATAGGTATAGGGCTATTGGCTAACTACAAAGGTCCATATTACCCTATAGGTATAGGGCTATTGGCCAACTACAAAGGTCCATATTACCCTATAGGTATAGGGCTATTGGCTAACTACAAAGGTCCATATTACCCTATAGGTATAGGGCTATTGGCTTACTACAAAGGTCCATATTACCCGGGACTATAGGTATAGGGCTATTGGCTAACTACAAAGGTCCATATTACCCGGGACTATAGGTACAGGGCTATTGGCTAACTACAAAGGTCCATATTACCCTATAGGTATAGGGCTATTGGCCAACTATAAAGGTCCATATTACCCTATAGGTATAGGACTATTGGCTAACTACAAAGCTCCATATTACCCTATAGGTATAGGGCTATTGGCTAACTACAAAGGTCCATATTACCCTATAGGTATAGGGCTATTGGCTTACTACAAAGGTCCATATTACCCGGGACTATAGGTATAGGGCTATTGGCTAACTACAAAGTCCCATATTACCCTATAGGTATAGGACTATTGGCTAACTACAAAGGTCCATATTACCCTATAGGTATAGGGCTATTGGCTAACTACAAAGCCCCATATTACCCTATAGGTATAGGGCTATTGGCTAACTACAAAGGTCCATATTACCCTATAGGTATAGGACTATTGGCTAACTACAAAGCCCCATATTACCCGGGACTATAGGTATAGGGCTATTGGCTAACTACAAAGGTCCATATTACCCTATAGGTATAGGGCTATTGGCTAACTACAAAGCCCCATATTACCCTATAGGTATAGGGCTATTGGCTAACTACAAAGGTCCATATTACCCTATAGGTATAGGACTATTGGCTAACTACAAAGCCCCATATTACCCGGGACTATAGGTATGTCTACACCAGTGTATAGTGGGGGGTGGGGTGGGGGAGGGGGGGGGGTGGCGGAGTGGTGAATATTTGATAGCGCTATGTAAGTGCTATATACAATATTTAGTCTATATACCAGGCGGATACATGTACGTATTGATTATCTCTATATCGCAGTGTGTAGGATCAATGGGGCCATTTATGCATGGAGACCATATAGAGAATCATATAGTGTACAAGTACAGTAATACCTTGCTATAAGGTCATATAGTGTACAAGTACAGTAATACCTTGCTATAAGGTCTAGATCGTATGGTGAGGTGTCCGGATTGGAGGGGGTTGTTATTATAGCATTAATACCCGAGGTTTTGGAGGGTCTAAGTGGTCTGTTGCCTGGTGGACAATTCGAGGGGCGTTAGCACCACCAGGCAGCAGACCACTTAGACCATCCAAAACAGAGGGTATTAGTGCTTTTAGACACGGGTTTGGTCAGATTCGACTGTTATTTACCACTTACTGACTTTAATTTACCAGTTCTTTCGACGTCTATAACCCCCATTCCCTACCGGAAGTGATTGCCTTGGTTCTTCCTCCTTCCCTTCTTTCCTTCTTCCTCCTCCCCTTCTCCTCCTCCTCTTCTTCGTTTTCTTCTTCTTTTCTTCTTCTTCTTCCCCTTTCTCCTCCTCCTTCATCTCATTCTTCTTCCCTTCTCCTTATTTTCTGTCCCCTTCTCCACCTCCTCCTTCTTTGTTTCCCCTTTTTCTCCTTCTTCTCACCCTTCCTCCTCCGCCTTCTTCTTCTTCTTCTTCTTCTTCTTCTTCTTCTTCTTCCCCTTTTCCTTCCCCCTTCCTCCTTCCTTCCCCTTCTCTTCCACCTCTCCACCTCCCCTTCCTTATCCTTCATCCCAATAGTGGATGTGCTTAAGCCACTGCACATGTCACTGTGTATGGTGGGATCTCACCACATCTGCCTATATTCGGCAGCACGATGGCGGAGTTTACCCACACAAATCCCTACTCACACATACCCATACACAGATAGAGACCTGCATGACTATGTCATCTATAGACCTGCATGACTATGTCATCTATACCTTATTAAACAAAACAACTCACATAAATTCATGGCAATTAAGATAAAAACAGCTGCAGACACTCAGGAACCTTTGTAACAACCCAGATTACAGGATATGCCGTGATCCGTAGCGGAGATCTATAATGATGCATCATAATGTAAAGGGCCCGGTCCACTGAGCCGATTCTCATGCGATTCTCACAGAAGTTGGTGCAAAAGAGTCCTCTGCGGCGCAAAATCGCATGAGAATCGGCTCAGTGGATGGACTAGGTTAAGGCATAATTCCCCTCCTATAGATGCAGTGAGTTAGAGGGACATTAATAACCTACAGTAAAGGTGGTGTAGGTGCTTGAATACTGCAGCTATGACAATAGGTCGTGTATGAAAGGGATATATAGGGGGCCGGATATATAGGGTGTGTGGGAGGGATACAGGGTGTAGGTGTGGGGGAGGCATATAGAAGGTGGTAGGATTAGCCTCCAATCTATATTCATGTTCAACCGCTACCATTGTACGACCATCTGCTCCATCTAGTGGTGCTGATTAGTATCTAAGTGATGGGGAGGAGGGAGGGGGAAGTAGAGCAGTAGGTGGAGGGAGGGGGGGGGGAAGAAGGTGCATGGGGAAGGGGGAGGAGGGGGAAATATTAGATACAAGGTGGAGAAGAAGGTAGAGGGGGAGGGCAGGAGAAGGTGGACGAAAAGGAGGAAGAGGAAAAGGAGGAGGAGGAAAAGGAGGTGTGGAGCTGCCAATTGTACATTTTCTGACGATATGACCCTTTAAATAAGGATAGACTAAGGCCGTCACTGGGGCAATGTATGGGGTAGAAACTTGATAGACTACGGTAGGAACTTGATGCTTAAATAGTAGAATAGAGAGTTAAAGCAACTGTGAGTGACCTTGGGTGCGTAAATATCAGAATAGAGAGTTACAGCACCTGTGAGTGACCTTGGGTTGGACGTTAGGTCACATGCACTAGTTAGGAACGCTCCTCAGCAGTGATGAGTCACAGAAACATTTGCATAAATCTCACTTATACATATTCTTGCGATTAATCTCAATCCCCACTTGATCCCAAGGGTTATACGCTAACTATCACAGACTTGCGATCAATCTGCGATCAAAACTCGCCATAGAGCTCACACTTCTTAAAAACTGAAACAGAGCTTTTAAATATATGGTGTAAGAAAACGTAAGATTCCAAGGGCATACTCGACACTCGTAACACAAACCCTCCCGAGAAAACCTTTGCGTCTCTTCGTATATCCGCATTCTTCTTGATTTCATTTTACATAAATTTTCCGTTTTTATTATATCTTCACTGCGATGTGGTCAGGTTGGGAGGATGGTATTTGGACTCCTGGAGAGAGATATATGAGTGACGGAGGGATAGAAACTTTCCCTTCCAACATTGGAGAATATTGGAGAAGCTATAGTGTGAGTCCCCTGCCTCTAAAAGAGGTTCAGATGTTCAGATGTTCAGAAAATGTACAATTGGCAGCTCTACACATTTAGGCAATTCTGCTAAAATAGGCTGAAAAAATGGTGAATACCGGGTATATCTGATTATATTTGGCATCAAATTGATTTAAAGTATCAGTTCTGTTATGTTAAACTACATTTTGAAGCTGATTTTTGTCTTAAATGTGGGTTATTTGAGAGGATTGGTGGAGGCGAATTGTACATTTTCTGGAAATCTGACCCACGTATGCGAGCTGGGGGAGTGCCTGGGGAGGGGCTCGTCTCCTACTGCAGGATATGAGATGTCCTTCAGTTCTTATTGTGTTTGATGTATTAGCCGCTCCCTGTGCGCTCTTCCACTGTCTCTAGGCTCCCACTCTGCTCTTGGTTGTGTCCCATTGCTTCATCAATCTCTTGTCTCTGTCTGCTATGTCAGTCTCCTCTTTGTTGCTAATTGCTGTTTATTTCCCTGTCTCTTTCTTAGTTTCTTTCACTCTCTTTCTCCCTGTCTCTCCTCCCTCTCCTCCCTGTCTCTCTCCTCCTCCCTCTCCTCTCTCTCCCTCTCTCTCTCCCTCTCTCTCCCTCTCTCCTCTCTGTCTCTCCTTCCTCTCTCTCTCTCTCCCTCTCTCTCTTTCTGTCCTCCCTCTCTCCCTCTCTCTCCCTCTCTCTCTCCCTCTCTCCCTCTCTCCTCTCTCTCCCCCTCTCTCCTCTCTTCTCTCTCTCTCTCCTCTCTCTCTTTCTGTCCTCCCTCTCTCCTCTCTCTCCCTCTCTCTCTCCCTCTCTCCCTCTCTCCTCTCTCTCCCCCTCTCTCCTCTCTTCTCTCTCTCTCTCCTCTCTCTCCCTCTCCTCTCTTCTCTCTCCCTCTCTCTCTCCCTCTCTCTCCCTCTCTGTCTCTCTCCCTCTCTCCCTCTCTCTCTCCCTCTCTCTCCCTCTCTGTCTCTCTCCCTCTCTCTCTCTCCCTCTCTGTTCTCCCTCTCCTCCTTCTGTGTCTCCCTCTCTCCTTCTCTCTTCTTTCTTTCCCCTCTCTCTCCTCTCTTCTCTCTCTCCTTCCTCTCTCTCTCCCTGTCTTTCTCCTCTGTCTCCCTCTCTTCTCTCTCCATCTTTCCCCCTCTGCCCCCACTCTCTCTCTCCCTCCCTCTCTCTCCTCCTCCTCTCTCTTTCCCACTCACGCTCCCTCTCTCTTCTCCCCCTCCCCTCTCTCCCCCCTCTCTCTCCTCTCTCCCTCTCTCTCCCCCCTCTCTAGAGCTCCCCCTTTGTCTTCCCCCCTCTATCTCTCCTTTCCCCCTCTCTCTTCACGATCAAATCAAACTGACATATAACATGGGCGTTGTAACCAGATAGTGTTGTTGTTTCCCGCTCGGAGCGCTCACAAGCGATCAATTAAAAGTGAAGGATTTGGCACGTGACCTTTCCCTGCCTGCTTGACATTAATAACTGCGACTTGAAATTCCCCACATTTCAAGGCGACGGCCTCCCTTTCTTCACTCTATGTTTAATTAGCGAGTATGGCTTGGTGCTTGTGGAAGCCTGTGGAAGGTTCTAGAAGCTTCTAGAAGGTTCTCCCAGGGGTTGGAATGGAGGAGTGGCAGGGAAGGAATGTTTGTTCTGTTTTATGGCATTATATTAGACTAAATACATCTGTATTCAACTTTTATTGTAATTCGATAATGAACTATAATTTTGGGTCGCATTTTGCCCTAGATTTGTGTATATGAGAGGATTGGTAAGGGGGGAATTGTACATTTTCTGACGAGTTCATCCATCGTGGTGGTGGTGGTGGGCGTCTAGGATGTGGCTCATCCACCAACCTCCCAATTTCTGGCTCACATTTTGTTTTATCAATATTTATATTGACCAGACATCCCTATTACAAATACACATATCTCATTACTGTAGTTGTTGCCTTGCCATATTCCAATCCTTCAAATCGCGTCTACCTTATTTCGCAAAACCTTTAGCCTCGGAGCCCCTTCTGAACTTCTCTAAACAATAGACATCCTGGAACTAGGATGTGCGAAGGGGGCCGTAATAGTGGAGATGGGTGAGATTTTCAGAAAATGTACAATTGGCAGCTGTACACATTGAGTAAACTCTGCTAAATTAGGCTGCAATTTGGTCAATACTAGGTAAATTCGAGTATATTCAGCATTGCATTGATTCTAGCAATCTGTTTGGTTAGGTTCAACTGTTTTTTAACTTTATTTTCGTCTGAAATGTGGGTTATTTCAGAGAATAAGTGAAGCTATAATGTTTCGCGCAGGTGAGCGCGCTAAAATAGCGAAAATAAATACTTTACGAAAATTGATACGTTTACAGTGTTATATAATAATAAAAGGTGATGATTAATAATTGATATGAATATAATCAGGTTGAGCAATGTTACGTAATGTTACATTTTATATTAATGTGTTATATTTAATACTAATAAAGTCTTGTTTCTCCCACAGGTGAGGTTCCCATGTGGAGTGTATGCTACCAGTAGGTAGGGGCTGAGTGGATTGAACCTTTGTATCATATATATGTGTATCTACAGTGAGTTATGCACAGTGCGTATGTCACTAGTGGGTTATATATGTGAAAATCATGGCAACCAATGCGTTCTTACCAAGATTAACGCCGAAATTCAACTTTATCACTAATTCTTTTTTTAATTTTATTTATATCATTACAAACATTTATGTGTCAGACCGTCAGAAAATGTACAATTGGCAGCTCTACACATTTAGGACATTCTACTAAATTAGGATGAAAAATGATAAATACCAGGAATATCTGAGTGTATTTGGTATTGTGTTGTTTTAAAATATCTGTTCTGTTATGTTAATCTATATTTTGAAGCTCAATTTTGTCTTGGAATATTTGAGAGGATTGGTGAAGGCAAATTGTACATTTTCTGACGATCTGACCCATATATGATAAGCACTGATACTGGGGCACTGCTCTTTCTAAAGGGCCTAGTCCACTTAACCGATTCTCATGCGATTCTCACAGAATTGAGTGGAAAAGAGTCCTCTGTGGCGCAAAATCGCACGAGGATCGGCTTAGTGGACTAGGCCCTTAATTAGGGTTTCATTAGTCACATAACATACAGATCATATTCTCACTAGTTGGGCAACACGTTGCTCATGTTCCCTCTTTGCTTAAAAACAAGTAATTTAATACTTATATTTCCAATTTCCTATAAATATATTTCTGGAAATATGATCTTGGCATTCTGTGCGAACAGCAGGTATCTCTCGGGCGTGGAAATGGATGTTTTTCACTCGTGGGCGTTTGCCACTCCCGAACGATGTAGTCTCTCTAGTACAATATATGCGATAGGTTACAGGAAAAGGTCAAGTCACAAGCCGCAAAAAATGAATTTTGAGATATCATCATAATAGTTTTGCAGTGAACAATTCCAGCTGTCATCATGGATGAAGGTGATACACTGCTATCTTTAATTAAATGTGTTTAATACATTCTTATAATAGAAAATATCAAGCGCAGTAATTATTTCCCCCCTAGTGATTCTCAGAAATAAAAGTAGTTTTCTCTTGTCTTAACAGTCAAATATTATAAATGGATCGTGGATCTAGTCAGGGAACCGGGTTAGTTTAACAGTGTAGCCTCATCAAAGAGCCTCCATTCCTTACAGTGTAGGACCCGCCGCGCTCGTGTTACTATTTATAGAACAGAGACGCTCACTGGCGTCTAGATGACGTATTGATTTCTCTACACGAAGACGAGGCTGATGATGGCGCGTGAGAAGGAGTTATTTCAGGATTTCTCTCTCTCTCTCTGTCTTTGTGTCATTCTGTGAGGGAACGCGCGGTACATTCCTCATACTGGGCCTGTAGGTGGGTCAGACTTTCAGAAAATGTACAGTTCACCTTCACCAATCCTCTCAAATAACCCACATTTAAGACGAAAATGAGATTCAAAATGCAGTTTAACATAACAGAACTGATACTATAAATCAATGCGATACCAAATATACTCAGATATATCCGGTATTCTTCATTTTTCAGCCTAATTTAGCAGAATTTCCTAAATGTGTAGAGCTGCCAATTGTACATTTTCTGATAATCTGACCCAGGTAGAGAGGGGTGGGGTGGGTGGGGGATAAGTGCAGGTAGAGGGGGTTGGGGGGGTATAGGTGGGGTGGTTTGGGGGTTGGGTGAGAGGGTATGTGTGTCATTTTGTAGCGTAGGTTTGCAATGGTCACAGGTTCCAACTCATTATGTCTTTGGTGATGTTTAAATTGTTTCATTTTATCGTAACACTAAATACAATGACAAGCACAATCAGCGTGCAGTTCAGCATTGTTTCATGCAGTATATACCTCCCTGGTTTTATTGGGTTCCAACGTTTCGGCGAACGTATATACAGCCTTTATCAACGAGAATAGGAATTCAAAATAATAGTCAGTCTAAAATACTGCCAAATGGTGCAGATCTATACCGTTACTTAGCACATTGTCTGCAGCACCTGGTTCAGTGAAACACCTGTATATATGTATGTAGAGTGAGTGTAGGCTGGAGGTAGCCGGTCCCGGGGGACAGGTCCTACCACATGTAATACACGCGTGTAACACTTGTAACATAGTGTGGTATTGACTGAACCCGCCCGGGAATAGCACACACTACATACACCTCTTATATATAGGCTGGGTCTGCCCCCCCCCCTCTCCCTTTATACACCCCCCCCCCCCCCTTCACTACCCCTTCTCTCTCCCTTCTCTCTCCCTCCCTCACTACCAATTTCTCTCCGTTCCCTCTCCGTTCCCTCTCCCTTCTCTCTCCCTTCTACCTCCCTCCTTCACTACCACTTTCTCTCCCTTCTCCCTTCTGTTATCTCTTCTTTCTCTCTTTCTCTCCATTTCCATTCTCACCTCTCTTTTTCCTCTGCCTGTTTCTTTCCCCACTCTTGACTCTTCTTCCCCCTCTCCGCTATCTGCTTCGTCTTCTCCCTCTCTTCTCGCGGTCTTTCATCTCTCTCCATCTCTTCCCTCTTTTTCCCACTCACTCTCCCTCTCTTTCTCCCTCTCTCTCTCTCTCCTCTCCCTCCCTCTCTCTCATTATTCCTTTTCCCTCTTTTTTCTCTCTCTCCTCTCTCAGTCTGCTCTCCTTATCTCATTCCTCCCTCTCTCTCTCTTCCCTCTCCCACACCTCTTCACTCCTCCCATAGCATAGCGATGATTGTCCATAAACTAAAACAGGAGCTATTAATAGAACTAATCCCCGCCTGCCTGCTGTCCCTAAATGAGACCACCTGCTGTTCACTAGCCTATGTCTGATATCATGATCAGCTTTACTCATCACCTTCATATCCTGGGCAGAACTGTTACAGTTGCACTCTCAACGGTCAAAAACTAAATATTTTCTTCTTTTTCCTCCGTTTCTTTCCAACCCATCTAAAAGTCATTCAACCAAATTCATATTTTATTTCGGTGAGCCGCCAAAATCCTTTCCGAAATCCTTCCCTCATTATCGCTCACCGGTGGTTTCTCTCTCAGACCAATTCGACTTCAAATTCTTGTATAAACATATGCCCAACAGCAGGATATTGATAGATTTATACTCTCTCTCCCCACTCGTACCCACTCGTACCCACTCATACCCACTTGACAGCTCTCTCTCTATATGGGTCAGAGTTTCAGAAAATGTACAATTCGCCTTCACCAATCCTCTCAAATAACCCAAATTTAAGACATAAATGAGCTTCAAAAATACAGTTTAACATAACAGAACTGATACTTTAAATCAATGCGATACCAAATATACTCAAGTAAGTGGGGAGGGGGGTGATCGTGGTATATCGGTAAAGCCGGTGTGGGGAGTTGGTGGTCGTGGTCGGGGGTAGGAATAACCCGAGATGTTGTGGTTGTTATTTTATTTAACACAAGCTTTCGCCCTGTGGTTTGGGCTTCATCAGCGTGGTCAAATATACTCAAATATACCCAGTATTCATATTTGGTCAGCCCTAATTAAGCAGAATATTCTGAATGTGTAGAGCTGTCAATTGTATATTTTCTGACCATCTGACCCCATATGCCCTCTCTCTCCACTCATACCCACTCGTACCCACTTGACAGCTCTCTCTCTCTATACTACTACCTAGTACCACTTACTCAAGCCCACCCAGTACAACTAGTGCAAGCTCTTCACCAAGACTTCACTTGTTTCATTACCTGCTCTCTACTCTTCTTTATGACACTTGATTAATGAAGTCAGTTTACACAATTAATTAATTTATCTCATTATAATTTGGAATTCGATCGTGATGCTGATTGCACAGTTAATTAAATTATGTCATTCATATCAATTTAATTTATTCAAGGTTTCCCCGACT
>OW804097.1:9608902-9669001 GCA_942159475.1 Sthenelais limicola
CAAGAGACTGACAGACAAATACACTACAGGCTATATCTACTGCTACACGCCTCTCTCTGTCTCCCTCTCTCTCTCAGCAAGAGGCTGACAGACAAATACACTACAGGCTATATCTACTGCTACACGCCTCTCTCTCTCCCTCTCTCCCTCTCTCTCTCTCTCTCTCCGCTCTCTCTCAGCAAGAGGCTGACAGACAAATACACTACAGGCTATATCTACTGCTACATGCCTCTCTCCCTCTCTCTCTCTCCCTCTCTCTCTCTCAGCAAGAGGCTGACAGACAAATACACTACAGGCTATATCTACTGCTACACGCCTCTCTCTCCCCCTTTCTCTGCCAGCTCTCCTCTCTCTCTCTCTCTCCCTCCCTCTCTCTCTCTCTGTCTCTCTCTCCCTCTCTCTCTCCGTCCCTTTGCCAGCTCTCTCCCTCTGTCTCGCTCTCCCTCTCTCCCTCTCCCTCCCTCTCTCCATCTCTCTCTCTCTCTCTCTCCCTCTCCCTCCCTCTCTCCATCTCTCTCTCTCTCTCCCTCTCTCTCTCTCCCTCTCTCTCCCTCTCTCTCCATCTCCCTCCCCCTCTCCCCCTCTCTCCCTCTCTCTCTCCCTCTCTCTCAGCTCCCTCTCTCTCCCAGCTCTCTCTCTCTGTCCTAGCTCTCTCTCTGTGCCAACTCTCCCTCTCCCTCTCCCCCCCCCCCCTCTCTCTCCCCCTCTCTTTCCCCCACTCTCTCTACCTGTCCCCCTCTCTCTCTCTCCTGGGTAGCTCTCCATCCCCTTCCCAATATATACGTTGCCTCTATGTCTCGTTGCTCTCCTAGCTTTTGTTGTTTCTCATCTGCCTTCAGAAACCTCCCTACTTTATATTGTCTCTGTCTCCTCTCTCTGTCACACTCTCCATTTCATTTCCCTCCCTCTTTCATTTCCCTCCCTCTTTCATTTCCCTCCCTCTTTCATCTTGTCTAGTCTATCCACCCCCCCCCCCACACACACACACACACACTCTCTTCTCTCTCTCATCCGTCGTGTCTCTCTTCTCCCTTCCTTCTCTCTCTCTCTCTTCTCTCCCCCTCTTTATAAATGCGCTCATATAAAGCATAATATAAGTAAATTTAGAAAGATATTGTGTGTCGTAATAACAGAACGCAGCTTTAACAGTGAGATCACTAGTGTAGGACTATATCCCACGTTGAAGGAAGGGTGGTATGTTATGTAGGGTGAGTGAAAAGGTACCACAGTTATATCAGTTATATCTCCATGTTATGATATATTTACAGTGTAGCGGCCATGTTTAATGTCCGCTAATCACGCTAGGGTTCTTAACCTATAATTAGGTTGGCTTGGCCTTGTTTGTTTACCCTCTGATGCTTGCCAATTCCCCATTGATTTTGTGGCCTATTTTGAAATGTGGTGTGGTCTGACGATCTGACCAATATAATTATAAGATATTGATAGTATGAGACTGGTCGCCCTACTACCAATGCGTTTGCCTGCGGTAAACACCAATGCAATACACATTTGGGTCAGTTTTTCAGAAAATGTAAAATTTGCCTTCACCAATTCTCTCAAATAACCCAAATCTCAGACGTAAATGAAATTTAAAATACAGTTCTAACCAAACAGATTGCTAGAATCAATGCAATGCCAAATATACTCGAATTTACCTAGTATTGACCAAATTGCAGCCTAATATAGCAGAATTTACTAAAAGTGTACAGCTGCCTATTGTACATTTTCTGAAAATCTGACCCATTTATGAGAGAAGAAGTCTCCCCCCCCCCCTCCACCTGGTCCTGGGTAAGACCTTAAAGGGCCTTCCTATCTCTTTTCTCTGTCTCTCTTTCCCTTCTTCTCTATCTCTATATCCTGGGTATGATCATAAATTGCCTCCCTCTCAGCTCTCCCGCCCTTGATATAACACTTTAAAGTGTTGATAAGGGCGTAAAGCAACCAATCTCACTCACTCACCCCCACCCCCACCCCCCACCCCCCACATTAATTGTGCTACTGTTTCAGTGTCCCTGCACCAGTCCTTCTATAGGCAGGTGTCTGGGCTAGAGCTTATTTATATCACTAACCTTTAAAACATGCCACTCCCTCCGTACTACTGTGACAAGAAACAGCTGTAATTGCTTGGCCTTTTGTGTTTCTTTATCCTCACTTAATATTTTATTTCTCTCTGTCTATTTTCTCTGTTACTTCTCTTTGTTCTTTCTTTTTTCTTATATTTTGGTCATTCTCTCGCCTTTTTTTCTCCCGCTTTTCTTTTACACTCTATTAGACTCTATTTTTTTCTTCCTCTCCACCTTTTTCTTTCTCTCTCTCTCGTCTCTTTCTCTCCTGTCTCTAGATCTCTTCTTTCCTCTCGTTCTCTCCTCTCACCTTTCTCTCCCTTCTCTTTTATCTTTCCGATTCCCTCTCCTCTCCCGCTTTCCATGAGTAAATTTCTAACCTGTATAACCGCCTTATGCACCAATATGTGTCATTTGTGACAAGAAACAGCATACTTTATCTCTTGGCCTTTAGTTATTTGTGCTAATCTTAAAGGCTGTCGTAAGAGATGTAGTTTTTAGCGCGTCACCAGAATACACTGGCGGCCATTTTGTCCTTGAAGTGCTGTTATTTATTTACACCATAAAAGGTTATATTGTGATGTGTTCCAGGAAAATGAGTTATAAGTCGCAAAAAATGGATTTTGAGATATCACCATAATTTGAAAAGAGGAAATTAAGGTGATTCCAATGATAGTAAACACTAGGGTACCCAACATGCATATTATTATGTAGTTGTTACTTGCTTAGCGGGAATCATGGTGGGGGGGGGGGGGGGGACTTGCATGTGTTAAATACAGGTTAACTAACGAGTTGTTGAAGGAGCGTGAATATTTCACGAGTTGTGCAATATTCTAAGCGACTGAAACCAACGAGTTAGTTAATAGATTTATTATACTTGCTTTTAATCATGAAAATAGAAACAAATCGAGTCACAGATTTGAATTTTAGTGGTAATCTTAGTAAAAAAAAACCCAGATTGGTTGCCTTCACAACCCCACGTAAACCACTAGTGAAATACGCGCTATGCGTAAATCACTCTAGATACGTTGTTTTCAGAGCAATGCGTGTATAATAAAGCCTGTTAAAGCTTTTAAAATTTACTTATGTTACGACTTATATAGGACTGAATGTATTGATATTCTGCTGCTGTTATATTTTTATACAAGACATTGATGTTGAAACGGTAGAGAAAATGCGGTTTATGGTGAGCGATAATAGGTAAACCAACCACAGGCAAGGAGTTGAGTGAGTCTCTGAAATATAAATGTGGAGTACTTCTATATTTCAAGTTTGATGTTTTAATTTAATACAAGCATTCATACAACTCAAAGCGCCAGATACCCACAAAATGAGAACATTCTTAAAAAGAAGTCTTGTGAATAAAACTTGGAAAAACATCAATTTCGCGACCTATGACTAATTTACCTTTATTACACACATGAGCAGTTAGAAAGGTGCAGTTTGGGGTGCAGTTTGGCTGATCTGAACTTTGGGTTTCCATGGTTACACATGCCTAAATGATGCCATCTCATTGGTGCAGCGTAGGCCTCACCTACAAACCTGAAACAAATGACGTCGTCCTCGACAGCGTAACTTAGGCCTACAAGTTGCAGTGAATTGAGGTTCGTCGAGCGAAAATTTAGGCTAAACAAGTTAAATTTACTTTTTAACATCCATATTAAGTGTGTAATAAATAGCAAATGGCACTCTATTCTTATACCTAATGGCACGAACAGAAACCATCTCTGACTGGAAGTGAGACATCACACTGAGGCCTGCCTGTGATGCCTCCACTGCCTCTCGGAGCTCGTTGATCTGGTCTGTGGTAGCTGTACCGAAGAGAGATCGGCTGATCATACCCACCACTCCCAGCAGAGCTCGCCTTCTTTCCGCCGGTGGCATGTCCAAAATATTATCTCTAAAGGATATAGCAAGATAATACTTGTGTGATTTTGTCAGCTAATGCACCTTCCAATAAAAGCCCAGCTCAGAGTCCCCAAAACACAACACCCATAAATGCAATGGCAGTTTTGAAAAAGGCACACTCACCTGACTCCCTTTGCTTGCTTTTAAGGTTGGATACTGACTTGACCAACTAACTAGTCCCGAATCATGGTCGCCAATGAAGAAGTGCGAGACATTCTTCGTAATATTTCAGGGTCAGTTGTTGAGCGAGAAATTAATCAACGCAACACACAGAGATGTATGCTTCAAGTCAGTAGGATCGCTTAAAAGAGATCAAACTGATCACTGGTCTTTATTCTTATACTAGACAGATTAGAACGAATACACTGGTCCTGCGCTGATTGGCGAGGTTCAGAGTGACCACTGCCGCTCTGACCAATTACTTTGGGTGATGACCAGGTCACGGGGTTATCTCCCCTCCCCTCTCCTTCCCGCTCTTAATCAATACCCCCTCCCCTGACCTGGCGGTCAGTCCCTCCCCTCCTTTCCCATGTGATTGACTTTGAGATAACGGTCAGACCTGGACCTCACCTGTACCTTTGGACTTTGGAGTGATAAGAAATCCGCGAGCGTTGTGGCGGTAAGAAAGTGTATGGAATGGAGCCTTCTGGCCGGTAGGGGCGTGACAAATGTGTGGCTGAATGAGACTACTTTAACTTAAAAATTAGACAATTTATGCTGTCAATTTTACAAGGTATTTATTACATACTAAATCAACAATAGAACTTGATTTTGATAGTATTTTACCTTACTTTCCATCAATCTTGTGGATATTCGACTCAAATAGCACATAGGTGTTATTTGACTTTTCAAATAGCACCCCTGAATAGCACCCCTGAATAGCACCCCTGAAATCACATACATATGTAATAAAGGTTCAAACTGATCTTGACACATCATTTCTGATGTGTCTCGATCAGTTTGAACCCTCCATCATGCCATTTGCTATAAGTAACCAATCACAATTTGGTCTGCCATGACTATGACACTGCACTGGTATTGGTTCTTAACTCATGATGATTAATTTACCCTTGATATGTACTTTATTGATATGTGATTATTGATTTTTAGATTTTTAACATTGTGCTAATGTATTGTTCTCTCTATGTTCCAGGTGAGGTCTTTATCTATGCTGCATATGGTCCACCACTGCTAGGTAGGCTGCCACACTATGTTAGGCACATGTGGGACAAGTCACCAGAAAATGTACAATTCACCTTCATCAATCCTCTCAAATAACCCAAACTTCAGGCGAAAATAAAGTTCAAAAGACAGTTCAACCTAACCAGACAGATTGCTAGAATCAATGCAATGCCGAATATACTCGAATTTACCTAGCATTGACCAAATTGCAGCCTAATTTAGCAACATTGACTAAATGTAAACAGCTGCCAATTGTACATTTTCTGAAAATCTGACCCATGTCAACATTATTCTGCAAACTTCGCGAACCTGTCTGCGACCTCGCGGGCTCTTCATTACCAGCGTGTCACCACCAGGCAACAACACGGTCGCGGAGCTCGCGAAGTTTGTGAAATAATATTTCTATCAGCGCTTAGACTGTACACCGCTTGGCTTTGTGTGCCGCTGTGAGAGTCAACACATCTGAGACATGTGTGTTCATGAACAGAATGTCACACAATCTCCTCATTTATATAAAAAATGTTATTCAAGTTGATCAGTACAGTTACACCAAATGGACAGGAGCCTCTGCGAACAGATCTTCCTGGTCCGCCCATCAGATATACCTACTCCAATCTCCAGAATAACAAAATAAAATACAAAGCACCACTTCTGGATACATTAACCAATGTCCAACTATAAATCTTACATAATTTCTTTTTTTTTTTTGCAAAGTGATTTATTTTTCTTCTAACGCGCCCAGCCCATATAACTACAGGGCTTTGGTGTGTATCTGGTTGCACAATTGATGGCATTACATATTACAAAGTTTACAGTTATATACTGCATGGTAGGTTAATCACTTAACATGTGTGTTAATTAATGTCACTTAATTGCCTGGTTTAACCAATGTCCAACTATAAATCTTTCATATTTATTTTACTTTTTTTGTTGAAAAAAATGGATATAATGCCAGAATTCTTTCTTTGAACTTTTTCTTTTTGCAAACAATTTCAAACAATTCTCACATTGCAAAATCAATTCAATAAATTTTTTTTTATTTCAATTAAAGGCCAGACATTTAACAACGAACAATTCAAATTTAAGGATTAAATATTAATCTAAACATCTGAATGTAGAATGAGCATAATCAATAACCTCGCGACGCCACTCTTACGATCCAGAATGAGTAGCGTTGGTTTGAGGTGTAATTGATTCACCTTCCCGTCCCGGTGATTAGTGGTTTTTATGTCTGGACACAATCTGGCACTACATCAGTGATTGGTATCTCAGCCCCACGGTGTGAACCAATGCTGCATCACTCATACAGTGCAGGCCACGGGTGGGCTGAGAACTGGGTACCAATAGTATTGTATGGGTCAGATTTTCAGAAAATGTACAATTCAACTTCACCAATCTTCTCAAATAACCCACATTTCAGACGAAAATAAAGTTCAGAAAACAGTTCAACCTAACCAAACAGATTGCTAGAATCAATGCAATGCTGAATATACTCGAATTTACCTAGTATTGACCAAATTGTAGCAGAATTTACTAAATGTGTACAGCTGCCAATTATACATTTTCTGAAAATCTGACCCAAATAGTGCAGGCCACGGGTGGGCTCATAGCTGGCTAGCAATAGTCACATGATGTGTTCCAGGAAAATAAGTCACAAGTCGCAAAATTGGTATTTTTCAAAGTGTTTTATTCCCAAAATCCCTTTGTAGGAATGTTCTCATTTTTTTTGAGACATGATTTTATTCAGCCTGTCAACAAAGCTCTCCATGCCTCGAGCAATATACATCTAGATTTACATAGCTCGCTTCTTGCTGTTAAAAATACATTTTGATTAAGACTTCGATGTTCTCATTCTTTGGGTATCCACCGTTATAAGTCATATTAATGCATTAACCAAATTTTAAGACAGTGTATTAAGTCTATCCATGCGTTGCTAAGGTCATCCTATAGAGTATATTTAGCTACTTTATTAGTTATTGTCCACCAGAGATATTGCTTTTGTTGTCAAAAATAAAAATATAAAACATAAAATATAGAAGTACTTATTAGATGTCATACTGTTTACCATCATTGAAGAGGGGGAGAGGAGAGACAGGCAGAGAAAGACAGACAGAGGGACGAGAGAGGAGAGAAAGACAGACAGAGGGACGAGAGAGGAGAGAGAGGGAGAGAAAGACAGACAGAGGGACGAGAGAGGAGAGAGAGGGAGAGAAAGACAGACAGAGGGACAGAGAGAGGAGAGAAAGACAGACAGAGGGACGAGAGAGGAGAGAAAGGGAGAGAAAGAGGGACAGAGAGAGGAGAGAGAGGAGAGAAAGACAGACAGAGGGACGAGAGAGGAGAGAGAGGGAAAGAAAGACAGACAGAGGGACGAGAGAGGAGAGAGAGGGAAAGAAAGACAGACAGAGGGACGAGAGAGGAGAGAAAGGGAAAGAAAGACAGACAGAGGGACGAGAGAGGAGAGAGAGGGAAAGAAAGACAGACAGAGGGACAGAGAGAGGAGAGAGAGGGAAAGAAAGACAGACAGAGGGACAGAGAGAGGAGAGAAAGGGAAAGAAAGACAGACAGAGGGACAGAGAGAGGAGAGAGAGAGAAAGAAAGACAGACAGAGGGACGAGAGAGGAGAGAGAGGGAGAGAAAGACAGACAGAGGGACAGAGAGAGGAGAGAAAGGGAAAGAAAGACAGACAGAGGGACGAGAGAGAGGGAGAGAAAGACAGACAGAGGGACGAGAGAGGAGAGAAAGACAGACAGAGGGACGAGAGAGGAGAGAAAGACAGACGGAGGGACGAGAGAGGAGAGACGGAGAGATAGACAGTCAGAGGGAGAGAGGGGGAGAGGAAAGAAAGGGAGGCAAGAGGGAGACTCCAAATTAAATATAAAGAGAAGCAGTGAAGAAAGAGAAGTTTGATCAGCTAATGGATTACAACAATTGAACATTAACAAATTGAAAAATCCACTCAATGCCTGTGTGTTGTATAATCACATTGCCCCTTCCATCCCCTCTCCCCACTCCCCACTCTCATCGCCCCACTCTCCCTTCACCTCATCCTCGCAAGCCAGTCAAATTATAATGACATTTTCTGCATAAATGTTCTTCTACAATTGACGCCCCCCCCCCCCTGTGGACAATCTCTCAAGGACAGGACGTCAATTAATCATCCATCTTATCTCACCCCCCGCCTGGGAATAATTATCTCCTGAGAATTTAATTAATTTCTATTTTAATATCAGAGCCGTATTCATGCCCTGTTCGCTTGTCTTGCCAAATAAGATCGTGTTATGAAATTTACAATCAATGAAAGTGTTAATTTTGTGATATTTTTATAGAAATACTAGGGAGGGTTTAGTTAGTTTAAAGTAAACTCACACAGATATATATACTAGTTAACTCTACGAATTTCTTTTTAAAAAAACTTCTTTTAATGTCTCAAATTCTTCTCTAAGTTTCTCTGAAATTTATTGAAGCTATATTTTACAAGAGAAGACTGTAAATACTGCAAAACAAATTTCATCAAGTTAACTCAGATTGTGACTTATAGGACTGAATTCATCAATATTCTGCTGCTGTTATATATTTATAAGAAGTGGAAGTGTTATCACCAAGAGATAATTTCCACCGGTGAGCGATAATAAGTGAAGTCACCATAGGAAGGTATTCGGGCGGGTCCTCCAAATACAAATAAGGACGTTTATAACAACCCTGTAGCAAAAATCCTCCAACATTTTTTACAATTTTACAAAATCCTCCAACATTTTTGTCAAATGACCTTTAGAAGGGTTGGAAAATAATGGAACAAAAAGTAGAAAATGTTCAGTTTTTTACTGACGTTAGCTGAGAGTGAAGCTTTAAAAGTGCAATAAAATGTTTCTCAATTCAATTCTGAGCCGTTAAAATGATTAAATTACAAGTTTATGGACCCTGTTCTTTTCTCGTGATGAAATTTATCACATATTTGAGAAATTCTCGGGAAATAAAACCTTATTTAAAAAGAATTGATAACAATAATGCTGATAAAAAAAGGAATGTTTTAAATCAAATCAAGTCACATTATAATTGGTCTACTTGGTGATATTAACGTAAATTGCCTGCAACATTTAATCAACTTCAATTTCATAATTGAAGCCGTATTAATGTAATTTTCAAAATGACATTTCTTACGAATATCGTGTTATGAAATTGTTAAACATCTAGAAATGTGATGATTATAATTGATGTATTTGGCGATGTTTGTCTGAAATTGATGGAACACATGTGAAAGAGGACGCCTATGACGTCATCACTGAGTGCTAAATATAGACATGAGATCCCACCGTCCTTAACTACACCTGTATTCTCTACTATTACATCTCGCTGGACAAATGTTGTTTTTATTATTTGCGCGTGTATTTTCTGTTCTTTTTTTTTAAATTTACAATTTTTTAAAGGACATATCCCGGTATTCTCATGTAATATAATACAATTTCATTTTTACGTCAGGTCACGTAAAACAAATACAAACATTTTATTGTATATTCTAGGGTAAAATCTTAAAAAAATAAAATTTAAAATAAAGATTTTGGTCAAATCGCTTTCATATGGGGAGTGCAGCTTTGATGAAGTTTACCTCGCCCCTTTCAACTCTGAGCCTAGCTTTCCCTCAGTTTGGAGGGACTCTTTCAACTCTGAGCCTAGACTGGAGAGGTTTCCCTCAGTTTGGAGGGACTCTCTCATCTCTGAGCCTAGACTGGAGAGGCTTTCCCTCAGTTTGGAGGGACTCTCTAAACTCTGAGCCTAGTCTGGAGAGGTTTTCCCTCAGTTTGGAGGGACTCTCTCATCTCTGAGCCTAGACTGGAGAGGTTTTCCCTCAGTTTGGAGGGACTCTCTAAACTCTGAGCCTAGACTGGAGAGGCTTTCCCTCAGTTTGGAGGGACTCTCTCAACTCTGGGCCTAGACTGGAGAGGTTTTCCCTCAGTTTGGAGGGACTCTCTCATCTCTGAGCCTAGACTGGAGAGGTTTCTCTCAGTTTGGAGGGACTCTCTCAACTCTGAGCCTAGACTGGAGAGGCTTTCCCTCAGTTTGGAGGGACTCTCTCAACTCTGAGCCTAGACTGGAGAGGCTTTCCCTCAGTTTGGAGGGACTCTCTCAACTCTGAGCCTAGACTGGAGAGGCTTTCCCTCAGTTTGGAGGGACTCTCTCAACTCTGAGCCTAGATCGAGTAGAACCCAGTGATATATAGAAGGTGTTTCTGCATATCCAGAGACACTACATTACTTCTTAACTTCTCAACTTATTAGTTAACTTATTTATTATTAATAAAACCCTATAATAACGTAAAATAAAACCCACATTTTAAAGCCATTAAGACAAGCTTTCCAATAAGTAATTCCAGCGGGTCAGGCGGCAGAGTTGCGTATACCACTAGAGGTATACGCATACAACGTATCCCACTCCAGATGCCATATCCAACATGTGTAATATGATAATGGTTAATAATAATAATGCTATAATCAGCTTAGCTACTATTACACAATAATGCAGTCTAACAGGGGCGAGTGCAACCACCCAATAAATCTCATTCCATGATTGATTAACTTTGCAATAATTGATTCAGTTTGTATGGAGCGCCAGACGGACGCAGGGTGGAGGTGTTAGATTATACCCGCTGGTCTAGAAATGTGTAATGACTCTTGGTTCATATACATAGAACATACATATTATCTATAAGGGTGAAGTCGCCAGAAAATGTACAATTCATCTTCACCAATTCTCTCAAATAACGCACATTTCAGACGAAAATACAGTTCAAAATACAGTTCAACCTAACCAAACAGATTGCTAGAATCAATGCAATACCGAATATATGGTATATAAGGGTACAGTGTAAAAGCTATAGAAAACATGCCATGTTCAGCATCGGATATTTATCAATGTTTTAATGTCAATATCCTTGTGTTATACATGTTTACATAACACAAGTCCCCATCTTTCCCATCATGCATTTGGTTGTCATAGATCATTTATACAAACGATGATATTGGTGAAAACATTCTTGCAATTTTAGATAAAAATGTTGCTATATATTTGTATGTTACATTTCAACGGAATCCATCCCAGGATGCACTGTAACAGACATGCGCAGTGGCACATGCAAATCCTCTATTGGTTCTTTTTTCTCATCGTGTATAGAGGTTTATTAACTAATCTAAAGCCACACCTAGATTGAGGGGAATTATTCGCTTGACCTCCTGTACTCATCTGCAGTTATCTGGTCATTAAACTAGTACCATATTGTTTTTGTTTTAAGATTTTTATTCAGCTACGACATTTTGCACAAGTATATACAATAATTCTCAGTGCGTGCTGAGTTAGAAAAAAATTGAAAATTATTGGAAAAATTAGATATACCATATAGATATAGAAAGCAAGGTTATTACATACAGAAATGTGTCGATATGACATTAAAATCTCTCTCACCCGGGCAAGTGTCCATTTTAATGACATTCCTTATAATAGAACATAAGGGTAGTATATCACACTATATAGACAAAATCACAAGCACAAACAGTAGAGACCTTTGCCTCTGCGAGCGTTACATTAATGCGACCTAGGAAAATGAAAGATGAAAGATAGCAACACCCAGTACATGAGCTCCAAGATAGCAAAATGCTGAAAAATAGCAACAATCATATTAAATGAATATATTTCTATGTCTCAAGTAATATTTTCTGTAATATTTTCTAACCATAATCCTTATTTTGTATGTGATTGATTGTAAAACAACAGTACAGCATCTGCTGAAAGTATCATATCGAGGCAATGCATGTATTTGCTGAATAAACAAATCTTAAATCAAATCAAATGTCGGTTGTAAACCACCATGATTATAGTCATCAGCTTGGCTGGTCAAGCTGGTCAAGCCAAGGACAATGGCTGGGGGCAGTGGGAGGGTACTGGTCACTCGGGTCCAGCGTCAGAACAACCTCCCTAATGACAGTGACCAATTACCGGTGTCCTTGGAAACAGGAAGCTACCAGCTGTCAATCATGACGTAATTAGGTAAGCCCCGCCCCCGGCCCCGCCCCAGTTACAGATGGCGGTTAATTGGTTTGTTGTTGGGCAGTTGCTCCACAGCAGGGATTGTATAAACCTCTGCACTCTACATGGCCTGTAATGACCTTCAAGGTAAAGTCGCCAGAAAATGTACAATTTGTTTGTTTGTTTTGGGGTTTATTTTCTGTAGATGGTAACATTCACTCAAGTCGACAACTTTGAAGTTTTCTTTTTATTCCAATATTTCGCCCATTGGGGGTGGGGGGGGGGGGGCTTCTTCAGGGATAACATAAGAATACTGCCGCTCCACTATATATGGGTCAGATTTTCAGAAAATGTACAATTGGCAGCTCTACACATTTAGTAAATTCTGCTAAATTAGGCTGCAATTAGGTCAATACTAGGTAAATTCGAGTATATTCGGCATTGCATTGATTCTAGCAATCTGTTTGGTTAGGTTAAATTGTATTTTGAACTCTATTTTCGTCTGAAATTTGGGTTGTTTGTGAGAATTGGTGAAAGTGAATTGTACATCTTCTGAAAATCTTACCCATATAGAGAAAATGTGTAAGGAATATGTAGAACCACAACACATAATGTGTTGTTAATGTGTAACAGTGAGATTAAGATGGTTTATGGAATCCATGGATATTAATTGATGGTTCATTAAAGAGGTCTTGTCTTTGATATATATAGAAAAGTTTTTAGTATATGAAATATAGTTATTAAGAATCGGATGTATAATTTTAAGTCCGAGGTTTTTAGAGATTACTTTTGTTGTAGAAGAATGTGTAGAATAAGGGTTAAAAGTCGAATCTATAGTTTTAAGTTCAACTATGTAGTAAGTTAATATTAAGAGGTAAATATGTTTAATCCAGGTCCAGGTAGCCTTTTGGGGGTTTATGTTTATTAAGAATTGTTGAAGGTGTATTGTACTTGTACTTGAAGGTGTATTTCTGGCAAGTTCACCCATTTATTTCTGCGCACCAAGTACTCTGACACCTTTTCGCACGGATTTAAATCCACGCAGCAAGGAAGCCTCACACCTTGTTTATGGAATAATTACACTTTACGGGCAGGATTCTTTTTTTAGATACTTTATGACGACCCAAAACAAAAATGAATTTCAATTTCGAACTCGTCCAATGAATATTCAATTATTAGCACTTCATTCCATTCTCATATTCTCATACAAAATGATGAGTGAGTGAGGGAGGTTGGTTGCTTTACGCCCTTATCAACACATTGAAGGTTATATCAAGGGCGGGAGACCTGAGAGGGAGTGAGTGAGGGAGGTTGGTTGCTTTACACCCTTATCAACACATTGAAGGTTATATCAAGGGCGGGAGAGCTGAGAGGGAGTGAGTGGGTGAGATTGGTTGCTTTACGCCCTTATCAACACATTGAAGGTTATATCAAGGGCGGGAGACCTGAGAGGGAGTGAGTGAGGGAGGTTGGTTGCTTTACGCCCTTATCAACACATTGAAGGTTATATCAAGGGTGGGAGAGCTGAGAGGGAGTGAGTGAGTGAGTGAGATTGGTTGCTTTACGCCCTTATCAACACATTGAAGGTTATATCAAGGGCGGGAGAGCTGAGAGGGAGGCAGTTCATGGTCATACCCAGGTAATAGAGATAGAGAAGAAGGGAGAGAGAGACAGAGAAAAAGAGACAGAAAGGCACTTCATGATCTTACCCAGGAAATAGAGATAGTGAAGAAGGGAGAGAGAGACAGAGAAAAAGAGACAGAAAGGCACTTTATGGTCATACCCAGGAAATAAAGAAAGAGAAGAAGAGAGAGAGAGACAGAGAAAAAGGGACAGAAAGGTACTTTATGATCTTACCCAGGAAATAGAGATAGAGAGAAAGGAAGAGAGAGACAGAGAAAAAGAGACAGAAAGGCACTTTATGGTCATACCCAGGAAATAAAGATAGAGAAGAAGAGAGACAGAGAAAAAGAGACAGAAGGCAGTTTATGATCTTACCCAGAAAATAGAGATAGTGAAGAAGGGAGAGAGAGACAGAGAAAAATAGACAGAAAGGCACTTCATGATCTTACCCAGGAAATAGAGATAGAGAAGAAGGGAGAGAGAGACAGAGAAAAAGAGACAGAAAGGCACTTTATGGTCATACCCAGGAAATAGAGATAGAGAAGAAGAGAGAGACAGACAGAAAAAAAGACAGAAAGGCACTGTATGGTCTTACCCAGGAAATAGAGATAGAGAAGAAGAGACACAGAGACAGAGAAAAGAGACAGAAAGGCACTTTATGGTCTTACCCAGGAATGGCTTAACAATTTCCCTTTTAGATTATTAAAATATTACCTTATAATCAATCGGTTAGATAATAAGTCGTCTAAATATAGCAATACTGATATTATGTGAGTTAGACTGGTGGTTGTGAAGGCACACACAGGAGGATAAGTGCAACCAGATGTTCATGTAGACATAAGCCCCCCCCCCCCCTCCCCCCCCCCAACCCCACCCTGCATACACGAGTACCAGCAGACAGCTATAGCTGATATGTTACTGAAGAATGGCATCACAAGCTACTGTTAACATGGGTGTGCACAACATTACCTATATAACATCGTGCATTTGTAATCGTTATAAATTGACGTATAGGGTTTACAAAGTTATCAAATTAAATTCTTGGGTGGATAGGGTTAGGCCCAAAACAGAGGGGAGGGGGGGCAGGAGATGGGGAATAGTGTTTGTTTTGCATCGTGCTTTTGTAATTGTTCTAAATTCCTATATAGTCGTGGGGTTTACAAAGTTATGAAAATAAATGTTTAGTAACGACCATTATCACACTATTTCTTTTTCCCTAGTAATATTTTCCATGCCATTCCATTGTTCATTTTTAATACGACTGAGTAACACAAAGCAGAGGATCGGCTGGGAATATCGTATCGACTTAATATCGACTTTGTATTTCCTGAATGAAACATCTTAAATATAAAAATCTAATCTATGCCCAATACACATATATGCCCTTTTCCACTTGTCAGTATTTATCATTTTCTAGCCTAATATGATGCAGAATTTGCTGAATATCTAGAGCTCTTGATGATACATGTTCTGACGACTAGAGTCAATATATGGGTCAGATTTTCAGAAAATGTACAATTGGCAGCTGTACACATTTAGTACATTTGGTCAATACTAGGTAAATTCGAGTATATTCAGCATTGCATTGATTCTAGCAATCTGTTTGGTTAGGTTGAACTGTATTTTGAACGTTATTTTCGTCTGAAATTTGGGTTATTTGAGAAGATTGGCGAAGTTGAATTGTACATTTTCTGAAAATCTGACCCATACAGCCCCCTCCCCCCCCCCCCTCCCCCCTCCAACTGACCCGCACACAGCCACCGGGGAGGAATTAGCCTACCAGAAATTACATGTGGACATAAGATTGTCTCCCTCTCTGACGGTCAATACCGGCTCTGTGTGCTCCCAGACGGGCGGGGGAGGGGGGAGGGAGGGAGGGGGAGTGGGAGATAGAGAAAGAGGGAGTGAGAGAGGGAGACAGAGAGAAAGAGGGAGTGAGAGAGGGAGACGGAGAGAAAGAGGGAGGGAGAGGGAGACAGAGAGAAAGAGGGAGTGAGAGAGGGAGACGGAGAGAAAGAGGGAGGGAGAGGGAGACAGAGAGAAAGAGGGAGGGAGAGAGAGAAAGAGGGAGACAGAGAGGGAGAGAGAAATAGAAAGGGAGACAAATAGGGAGAGAGAAATAGAGAGTGAGAGAGGAAGACAGAGACAGAGAGAGAAATAGAGAGTGAGAGAGAAATAGAGAGTGGTAGAGGGAGACAGAGGGAGGGAGATAGAGAGGGGTGGGGGGGGCGGGCTGTTGTGATAAGACATGTATACCGGCTCTGTGTGCTGACAGATGGGCGGGGGGTGAAGGGCGGGAGGAGGGGCGGGGCTGTAGTTATAAGACATATATATATACCGGCTCTGTGTGCTGACAGATGGGCGGGGGGTGAAGGGCGGGAGGAGGGGCGGGGCTGTAGTTATAAGACATATATATATACCGGCTCTGTGTGCTGACAGATGGGCGTGGGGTGAAGGGCGGGAGGAGGGGCGGGGCTGTAGTTATAAGACATATATATATACCGGCTCTGTGTGCTGACAGATGGGCGGGGGGTGAAGGGCGGGAGGAGGGGCGGGGCTGTAGTTATAAGACATATATATATACCGGCTCTGTGTGCTGACAGATGGGCGGGGGGTGAAGGGCGGGAGGAGGGGCGGGGCTGTAGTTATAAAAGTAGCCTAGGTAGCCTAGAGTTAGATCCTGCATGGTAGACATGTGTAATGACCTGGTGTTGGGTCTAGGAGGAGAATAAGAAATAAGGAACAAGCATAGATCTTGTATCATTACTCTGGTGTTAACAAGACGTGTAGACAGTTAATCACTATATATTGTACCAACGTACGAGAGGGTGTGTATACAAGAATGGATAATAGTACATAGTACAGATAACTTACAGAGGAACTTAATAAGGTAACATATAAAGCACAGCTCCATCTGTCGTCGCAGCAGTGAACGCAACCCTTGCGGTGATCTTGCGAGGCAATGTATATATACAGAGAGTAGTATAATGAAATGTCAAGCCTATTCAGGCCATTATTACATTCATACGTGATTTCAGTGCTATTTGAAAAGTCAAATAGCACCTATGTGCTATTTGAGCCGAATATCCACAAGATTGATTGAAACCAAGGTAAAATACTATTAAATCGAGTTCTCTTGTTGATTTAGTATGTAATAATTACCTAATAGCACTCTGTTTGGTTTGTAATCGATCTCAACGTTGGGTCAAATCACACTCCACCCCTTCGGTTGTTGTCCAATTTGACCCGACGTCTCGATCAATTACAAACCTCCATCGTGCCATTAGGTATAAAACTACACTTACATGTACCTACAATTTTCGATTATTAGCTCGTTTACATGCATAAATACAGCTACACACAAGCCATGCACTGGATGTGAGAACATAACAACATATTTATATCATAATGCAATTAAAGATAAGTACATGAAATGGTGTCTTAACATTTAAAAACTCATTTGAATACACAACACACATAACGACTGGGTGAAACTGGTTGAACAGGAGGTATGGGGGAAAGCACAGCTTGCTATAGTTGCTACTCCCATGTCTATAGTCTATCCGAAAAGTAGTTGACACGAGATTCCTTCTGTCCTTTAAGAAGAGAGAAAACCGGGGCTTTTGACTTCAAACCTTTGCCCCCTGAGTTGATGTTTGCGACTGACCGTGGCCAAATATACAGCTGTATTGTACTGCGCTGTCTCTGCTCCATGTGCAGCAGCTGTTGTTTTGCTTAGAAGGAAGGAAGGGCAGGTTATACTGGCTCTGTTTCCCCATGGTTGATTGCAATGTGCGACTCGCTGGGCAAATGGTTGGCAGGTCCTTGTCATAAATAGAAGTAAAAAATCACCCACTTTTCCCTCTTCTTAAAGGTACAAAAGGAATCCCGTGTCAACTACTTTTCGGACAGACTATAGTGATTGTGAATGCTACATTGTGCATAATAATGATATTGTGAATGATATTAGAGGCTAGCTTGTGTGTTGTATGTTGTGCATGATTGTTAAGCATGAATGTTATCTTCCCCCAAATTCTAGAATTTCAGAATTTAAATCTCTGCTCTTGTAATGTATAATAATTGTTCTAGAGATCACCATTATATTTAATATTATTATTTATTTTATATTTAATCCTTCTCTTTATCGCTAGTTTATTCATCCCATAATCTTACATTATAGATGTCGAATTTTATTATTATAAATTATAATAGCATTTATATCTATTTATTTATATTCAATTATATATTGCGTATTTATTTCTAAGCTAATATTTAATTATTTCTAAGCTAACCTATATCAATCCATCCTCTTGCCTGCCTGCTGTTTTCTCACCGTTCTTTCCTCTTTCTTTTCTCCCTTTTAGACTACATATACTGATTATTTTGGATTACGTTCCCCTCCAGTACATATGTTATAGTAGAAGGCTACTCTCCCCATACATAGAGTGGTAAGTAAACCCTGTAGTAGGAGTTAGTGCTGGTCTAATGGTTAATAGTCTATATGGGTCAGATTTTCAGAAAATGTACAATCGGCAGCTCTACACATTTAGTAAATCTTTCTAAATTAGGCTGAAAAATGATGAATACCGGATATATCTGAGTATATTTGATATCGCGTTGATTTATATTATCTGTTTTGCCATGTTAAACTGCATTTTGAAGCTCATTTCTGTCTTAAATGTGAGTTATTTGAGAGGATTGGTGAAGGCAGATTGTACATTTTCTGAAAATCTCACCCATATAGGGTCCGCCAACTGCCAATATTTTTGTTTCTTTTATTGAATTAAAGTTGTATTTTCTGTTATTACGACGACACAATCTTACCAAATTTATTCATCTTATATGGGTTAAGTTGCCAGAAAATGTACAATTCAGCTTCACCAATTCTCTGAAATCTCAGACGTAAATGAAATACAGTTCAACCTAACCAAACAGATGGCTAGAATCAATGCAATGCCAAATATACTCGAATTTACCTAGTATTGGCCATATTGCAGCCTTATTTAGTAGAATTTACTCAATGTGTACAGCTGCCAATTGTACATTTTCTGAAAATCTGACCCTTGGAAATGACTAAAATAGAATAGATTTTAATGTTTTTCTTATACATTAAATTGAGACTGGCAAAATGTATTGGGTTAGTTTTTTTAATGTTTTTACCAAATTCAGGACATGTTTCATCGATGAATGTTTTGCTGACTATATTTGGCGGACCCTAGAGAGTGGTTAGATGTAGGAGGGTGCATGTCTGTGTGTGTGTGTGGGGGGGGGGGGTTACTCTGTATTTAGTGAACAATGGATGACACCTGTCCTGCTACATAATGTCATATGTGATGTGTTTCGGGAAAATGAGTCATAAGATGCAAAAAATAGATTTTGAGATACCATTATATCTGAAAAGATGAGATCAAGCTGATTCCAATGATAGTAAACAGTCTAATAATCTTATAAGTATTTCTAGATTTAAAGTTTGATATTTTCGTTTTTGAAAAAAAATGTCCAATATTTCTTGGGGTCAATAAACAGTAAAGTAACTAAATGTAGTCCATATGAGGACCTGTAAAACTAAAGGATATATTACATAGATTGTCCTGAAATTTGATACATTAATTGATATAACTATAAGTGATAAACTCTTAAAAAATCAGAACATTCCAATGATGTGATCTTGTGAAAAATATCAATTTTGCGACTTATGACTCATTTTCCTGAAACACAACACATACATCATAGAAGGAAATCTGTAATATGTAGAATGATATATGATATATTGTAGAAAATACAGGGATATTTTGCCCAAGTATTCGGTGTTATTAGGTTAATGAAGAAGTCAGAGGGTTTTGTATGTAGACTAACCTATAATATATCTTGTGTTCACTCAATTTGATACTATACAAAGAAAGAGGTAATATTTATAATAATCTATAATATATCTTGTCTTCTCCCCCAATGTGATATTATAGAAGGAAATAGGTAAAAAAATGAAATCATTAAAAATCGAATCTTATTTTTATAAGAAAAAGCACATTTTCAAAAGCTCTGTAGATTTTTACAATTTAAGAGGCTTCACCTCTTTATCACAAGACAATTGCCATTTTCCAACCCGACGATTTCATTTTTGAACACCAACAAATCAAAGGCTTAAACATGACTAGGGCAGAGAAGGGGGATATAGTTCCATATGAAACTAGAGCATTTATTTAGTCACAAAACAAGATATGGTAGATCTGCAGTAATACATGTAGTACCACATGTAAGTGTAGTGTCCCCCCACTACCTCCCCTAGGGCCTGGTGCAGTGATTGTGTGTTCACAGGTTCTCTATTCCTGTCACGTACAGCCGGACAGTGGCAGACCAAGTGCCTTTACTCTGTAACATGGTGGGGGAAGTGGGGCAGAGAAGTGGGATATGGTTCCCTTCTTATATCAAATTAGCAGATTTATTTAGTCAGGGCAGATATATCTACATGCAATAAATGGTGCAGTTGTAAGTGTTAACAAACCAAGATATGGGAGATCACAAGCTGTTGCAAGAGATCGCAAGCTGTTGCAAGAGATCACAAGCAGTTGCAAGAGATCACAAGCAGTTGCAAGAGTTCACAAGCTGTTGCAAGAGATCACAACATGTTGCAAGAGATCACAAGCAGTTGCAAGAGATCACAAGCTGTTGCAAGAGATCACAAGCAGTTGCAAGAGATCACAACATGTTGCAAGAGATCACAAGCTGTTGCAAGAGATCGCAAGCTGTTGCAGTAGATCGCAAGCTGTTGCAGGGATCACAACCTGTTGCAAGAGATCACAACCTGTTGCAAGAAATCACAAGCAGTTGCAAGAGATCGCAAGCTGTTGCAAGAGATCGCAAGCCGTTGCAAGAGATCGCAAGCCGTTGCAAGAGATTGCAAGCTGTTGCAAGAGATCGCAAGCTGTTGCAAGAGATCACAGACATGATCACACAACCCTTCACCTTTCCCACCATTAATTCTGGGAACCATAGATCATTTATAGACACAAAAGTATTGTTGAAAATATTCAATAAATAAAGGAGAACTCAGAGTGTACAAAGTGGTAAATTGTTATATCCACTCACTGTTGTTAAGCTGGTTCTGTCAGTTTAGGGGCAAACTACAAATCAAAGAGTTGATGTGAATAAGAGAGAAAGGAAGCAGTAATATAAGATAAGATAAGATAAGATGTTGTTTATTTGCCTTTGAAGTATACATGAGTATCATTTTTGTGGGAACGAGACAAATGGGTCGACATGCCTTATGGTACAGCTAGTGTACCATCTCTTCCGGCCGTTACCGAAATCAATGACTAAAATAGAATCTAGTGAAATATAGTGAGAAGACGACAGGCAAATACTCAAGAGTACAATGTTATACGTGTGGAATGTTGTAAAACAATAAAGATCCTGCAAGCAACATGTGAAGAGGCTTTAGAAGGTATTAGAGGACGCTGTAATTGATGAGAAACAGGCTGGAATCCTTGCTTAATGAATAGAGAGGTTGTGGAGGGTGTGCAGTAGGACGGGGTACAGTGGGAGTGTGTATCTGCTGCATTAAACCACTCTAAACCCAACCCTGTTAAGTGGTATAGCACATGTTAACTCTTGCCTACCCCTCGCCCTCATGGACAGGCAAAACCTGGAAGAGGGTGAAGTTTCCAGAAAATGTACAATTGGCCTTCACCAATCGCTAATCGATTTCCTGGCCTAGAACTCAGCACTTAAATGGGAATATATATAATGACATTTTCAGTCTTCCCAGGAATTATAATGACAATTTGTGGTTTGAAGCGAGAGGCTTTCCCTTCATTTGAAGGGTCTCTCTCAGTGTTGGGCCTAGACTAGCACTAGATTGGTATAGATGTTTATTTAGACAAAAGCATGTTAACTATCATCAATTTCAAAGCGAAATATTGGACCAAATGAGATAAATGGAAATGAAAATGAAAAAAGCCGAAGATGACGATTTGAGTGATTTATTTAAACAACCTAATTTGTGGTTATATATAGAAAAAAAGAAATATTTGCCAATGGCATTACCAGACTGAAATCTTTCATCAGAACATATCAAGATGAAACAAGTTGATATGAAAAAATTTGATAATGTAAAATTGGGCTTGGGGCAGATAAATAACCCCAATTTGAGGATCCTGTGTACCAAGAATAAATGAAATCTTTTTTTTTAAAAAGTAAAGAAAAAAGACTGTGCATCCTGCACTCAGCCCACCGTTAACACCCGTGTACCGGAGGCTGGCACCCCTCAGGCCCTGAATTAGGCACGTCTCTCCTAGTGGTCAGTCAATGTCCAGTTGAAGGACACCTGCGGTCACTCTCACACACCTCCTCCACTGGTCAGTCTTAGGTGTGGTCAGTACATGTATGTGGGTCAGATTCGCAGAAAATGTACAATTGGCAGCTGTAAACATTTATACTAGGTAAATTCCAGTATATTCAGCATTGCAGTGATTCTAGCAATCTGTTTGGTTAGGTTGAACTGTATTTTGAACTTTATTTTCGTCTGAAATTTGGGTTATTTGAGAGGATTGGCGAAGTTGAATTGTACATTTTCTGACAATCTGACCCATGTATGGAAGGGACTTCCCCGTCACCCACCAATTTCCTCTGGTTTTTTTTAATTGTGTAGATGCTTTTGTTGGAAAGTTTGGATCAATGGGGTAGTTGGGTGCAGTCCATTGTCCCTGGCGGGGGTGGTGGGTTGTAGGGGGGGGCAGTTTATTGACCCTGGTGGGGGTGGGGGGTTGTAGGGGGTGCGAGGTGGGGGTGGTGGGTTGTTGGTTAACATATATGTGATGCGTTTCAGGAAAATAAGTCATAAGTTGCAAAAAATAGATTTTGAGATACCATTATATTGTAAAAGAGGAGATCAAGCCGATTCCAATGGTTGTAAACATTAAGGACATCTAAGTAGTGTTTCTATTTTATGAGTTTGATATCATTATTTTTGGAAAAAAAAGTTATTCATATTTTTTGGTGGATATTTACTAATAAAGTACCTAATTATACTACATAAGATGACCTTAGATATGCATTGATATATTTAATATATTGCCTTGAAATTTCGTACATGTATTGATATTACTAGCAGCATTAAGCACCCCAAGAATTAGAATATTCCAACAAAGATATCTCATGAATAAATCACTTTGAAAAATATCAATTTTGCGACTTATGACTCATTTTCTTAAAACACATCAAATATGATAACCAATAACCAACAGACAACCCAGACAGCAGAGGTCATGAACTCTACTGTTACCTGTTCCTCTTTAGTAGACTTGCATAATACTGCCATTAATTAATTTCATAAGAATAATTGGAGTCATTAAAGTTAATTGTTAAATTATGTCATTAATTATAATTGGTTAATCACTTTAACATCATGATTGCGTGATATGGAATAAGAGAAATAATTATTCTTCCATTGCGTTTATACATAATGGGACGTCTTACAGAAAATGAGTCACAAGTCGCAAAATTAATATTTTTCAAAGTGATTTATTCAAAAGATCTCTTGGTTGGAATATTCTCAATCTTGGGGTGCTTAGCGCTGTTTATAGCATAAATACATGTCCCAAATGTCAAGACAGTGTATAAAATATATATATTTTCAGAAAATGTACAATTCACTTTCACCAATTCTCGGAAATAACCCAAATTTCAGATGAGAATAAAGTACAAAATACAGTTTAACCTAACCAAACAGATTGCTAGAATCAATACAATGCCAAATATATTCGAATTTACCTAGTATTGACCAAATTGCAGCCTTATTTAGCAGAATTTACTAAATGTGTGCAGCTGCCAATTGTACATTTTCTGAAAATCTGACCCATATCCATGCATTTCTTAGGTCACCCAATAGAGTATATATTCAGCTCCTTTACAAGAAATATTGGAAACTTTTTTTTCAAAAGTAGAAATTTCAAACTTAAAATATAGAAGTACTTATTGGATGCCCCTAATGTTTACTATCGTTAGAATCGGCTTGATCTCATCTTTTCAAATATGATGATATCTCAGAATCCATTTTTTCACTCGTGACTCATTTTCCTGCAACACATCACATATATGGACCTTTATGATTTAGATTTAGATTTAAATATATTTTATTCAGGACATTGAACATTTTCATACAGACAGTACAAATATTCTCAGGACAGCCTGAATTGCCGAAAAGAGTTTTACTAAAGTAGCTAACTTACAAATATAGCATATCAGGAGTGCGGTTTTGTATGAAACTACACCCATATACACTGATATACAACTGGCATATACAGAAATAATCAACTACATCATAAAGAAACCACCGTAAATTATGGAACTTACAATATAGGGATGCCCCAACTACTAACACATGTATAGTTTAAGATTGTGACCTGGTACATAGGTAAGCACACCAATAGTCAATAGACTATATAATAAGAATATATGCTATAAAAGATGTGAAATATAAAATGAGAATATGCTATACTCGTAGTCACACACAACTATGTGATGATATATAACTCGACAGCCCAGTGTATCAGCACATTAATACTTATATATTTATACTGTATATATATGTTGATTATCAGAACGTAGAATTTATACCTGTTTTATTGATAATATAATATATCTTATTTTTCATTATTGTTGTGTAGAAAGTATAATATGAAAGTCATGTATAGGATACAAACGAATATAGATGGAAACATCTAGATGTACCTATCTGAATGTAAGAATAAAAACGTTACAACAACAACAACAAAAAAAAAAAATGAGATATCGACACATTTACATATATGAATTCTTAAATTCAAACAGGCACATACAGATTGCAATTCGTACGATATGATTTACATACATCAAATTTATGAGATGATTAATAGACATTAATAGACGTTTTTATCCCATTAATTGTTTGTTCTGTTAATCACTAGACATAGAAAGCTTATGTAGGCTTTTTAATGATGTTATGCAGCTGGATTTAGCCTAATGAGATGTCTGGGCCCTCACTAATGGTTATTACGTAACTGGCCTCTAATTAGTGCAGATATGCGCCCATGCTACATAACTCCACATGTTGGTCCTGGGTATGACCATAAAGTGCCTTTCTGTCTCTTTTTTTTGTCTCTTTCTCCCTACTTCTCTATCTCTATTTCCTTGGTATGATCATAAACTGCCTCCCTCTCAGCTCTCCCGCCCTTGAGTGAGTGAGTGAGTAATGGTTGCTTAATGCCATGACGATCCCCCGCCCTTGATATAACCATATTAAATGTGTTGATAAGGGCGTAAAGCAACCAATCTCACTCACTCCCTCTCAGCTCTCCCGCCCTTGATATAACCTTCAATGTGTTGATAAGGGCGTCAAGCAACCAATCTCACTCAATCACTCCCTCTCAGCTCTCCCGCCCTTGATATAACCATATTAAATGTGTTGATAAGGGCGTAAAGCAATCAATCTCACTCACTCACTCATAACTCCACATGCTCCTATTGTATGTTTATGGTTTTTGTACTGCTTGCATTTTATTGTACAGATAGCAGACAACATTCCAGTCAAACTTGAAGATACAAAACAGACCCTTTAAGTTTCACAAATAGATTGAATTAATTAACATATTTCTTACATTGATGAAGTAATAAAAATAATATGAAAAATGGGTGAAACACAATCAGAGGACATTATGATGTATGTTCAACCAGGTTTAGTTATCTTTGGAGTGAGCAGACAACCAAATATTTTGTGAGATTAAATACAGGTTTTGGGATATATACAGGTTAACTAACGAGTTGGTTGAAGGAGCGTGAATATTGCACGAGTTGTGTAGCAACGAGTGCAATATTATAAGGGACTGAAACAAACTGATTTATTATACATGCTTTCAATCATGATTTTATTTCTTAAAATGGAGTCTTAAATATTAATTTAGTAAAAAAAACCAGATTGGTTGCCATGACAACCGCACGTAAATCACTAGTGAAATACGCACTGGGCGTAACTCACTCTAGATACGTTGTTTTTAAAGCAATGCGTGTGTAATAAATATCAGACAACCATATTTTTTAAAACTGTTTTTTTTTCCCAAAGCCATTAATTTTTTCAACCCTAGCCTACCAGCCTACCAAATATAAGAAGTGAAAATAGACAAATGCGAGCATGTAGTTAAGGAGTTAAATTCTTACAGAGAATATCTCACGCCCATGAAATACTCCTAAAGTCTAAAGTGAGATTGTCCAATTGTAATGAAATCTCCTACCATTATGCATTGAAATATGTCAAAAAGGGGGTAGTGTCTACTTGTGAATATTGGAATCTAGACGGTCGGCACCCTCCGCTTCTTCCTTGGAAGAAGTCAGAATGACTCTTATTTACAATTTCACACGGTGCACAGACAGCTAGGGTCCAACGGAATTTACACTTATACCACATGGTTACTTCTCTGCCTGCATTCAATAATTTCCCCTCTGAGAATGTCTATTGACGCATGGAATACTTAGTTTAGGTCTTTGCCTACAGCCTAGCGTACTTAGATTGTAGATTCAGGTACTCACGCTTCCACAATTGGTTTTCGTTTCAACCTCCACACTCAACCAACACAGCTATATCCACGCCATTATCGCGTTGACCATTCCGATCCCTTGTTCCGTTCCGTACGAGCCGGAAGTCACGTTCACTCTAATCAACGTAACCGGCAAATGGGATTCGAAATGGATAGCGCTGTTTATTGACTGAATAAACAGCGCCGAGGCCCGGGTGGGACGTGGGGTGATGCGACAGGTGGGTGGAGGGTAATTCGTTGGAAATTTAGATATAAAAACAATCTAAAAGCGTTGAAATATAACCCATTTACTTCCTACAAATAAATACCTTGTGCGGATACTTTCTGGATTTGAGGGCTTGTTATGGACGCTGTGTGGCGCATGCGCACTATAGACCGGTAGCAGCAATGTCAGCATGTCATCCATTATTCAGTAACCATGGCGACCTGCTTTGTCATCCCCGGCCCATCCATTAAGTGGGCACGTGTGGAAGTGTAAGGGGGTCAGATCGTCAGAAAATGTACAATTGGCAGCTCTACACATTTAGTAAATTCTGCTAAATTAGACTGAAAAACTATAAACATCAGATAAATCTGAGTATATTTAGTATTGTGTGGTTTTAAAATATCTGTTCTGCTATGTTTAATTGTATTTTGAAGCTCATGTTTGTCTTAAACTGTGGTTATTGTAGAGAATTGGTGAAGGCGAATTGTACATTTCCAGAAAATCTGACCCAAGTGTAGGGTGTGGGGAGGAGTAGGGGTGTAGAGTGTGTGTGTGTGTGGGGGGGGGGGGGGTACTGCCAACCCTCTTATCGACATTTAAACATCTGCACCACTCTATAAGGTTGATAGACAACTAGGCCGGGCTTGTGGACCATGTAGAACCAGTCTTCACAGTCGCCAGAGTTGTCTTGTACTAATAAAGTTCATTTTGATACAAAAACAGTATTTTTAGTCTCACGACTCAAATATAAATAATGCAAAATGTCACGAGCTATTACGTCTGGTACCTTTTTTCTCTATTGATTCGGCATCACAGTTTATTTTTATTTGTTATTTCTTTGAAATAGGCTGGCGTTGTGAGCTTGTATCTTTCCTTTGTTAAACTCTGTATTAGAAGACAGGAAAGGGAAAGAAAGGGGGGAGGAAAGAGAAAGAGGAGAGGGAAATAGAAAGGGGGAGGAAACAGAGAAGGAGAGACAGGGGAAGGAGAGAGAGATGACATGCTCAAGCCGGAGGAGAGAAGAGGGGAGGAAACATAAAGAGAGGGGAGGAAACAGAGCGGGAGGAGAGAAGAGGGAGAGGAAACATAAAGAGAGGGGAGGAAACAGAGCGGGAGGAGAGAAGAGGGCGAGGAAACATAAAGAGAGGGGAGGAAACAGAGCGGGAGGAGAGAAGAGGGAGAAGAAACATAAAGAGAGGGGAGGAAACAGAGCGGGAGGAGAGAAGAGGGGGAGAGTGGGTGGAAAGAGAGAGAGAAGGAAAGAGAGATAGAAGGGGAGGAGGAACCAGAGAGGGGGAGGAGAGGGAGAGAGGGGGTGGAGGAAGAGAGGAAGAGAAGGAGAGAGGGGAGGAGAAGGAGAGAGGGGAGGAGAAGGAGAGAGGAGAGGAGAAGTGCAAGGGGAGAGGGAGAGACAGGGGAAGGGACGGAGAGAGAGATGGATCACTCAAGGTGACATCTATATATGGGTCAGATTTTCAGAAAATGTACAATTGGCAGCTCTACACATTAAGGAAATTCTCCTAAATTAGGCTGAAAAATGAAGAATACCAGGTATATCTGAGTATATTTTGTATCGCATTGATTTAAAGTATCAGTTCTATTATGTTGAACTGCATTTTGAAGCTCATTTTTGTCTTATATGTGGGCTATTTGAGACGATTGGTGAAGGCGAATTGTACATTTTCTAAAAATCTGACCCACATAACTAATGGCTCACTGCCACATCCCCCATTGTTATCACTCTAACTAACATTGAAGCACAACAATACCAACACTTATCAATCCGTCTAATTGAACTTATAATGGATAAACCAACCCTGCCCCAGCGCTGTCCTGTAAGTTACAAAATCACTGACACAGTTCAAACCCTCAGATAACAATGGCATGTCAGTGATTGGACGCCTACTTCGCTAATCAGTTTCCTGGCCTAGGACTAGGCGTTTTAATGGGATTATAATGACCTTTTGCGGTCTTAATGGAATTATAATGACACTTTTCGGTCTGAGGCGAGAGGCTTTCCCCTCGTTTGAAAGGACTTTCTCATCTTTGGACCTAGACTAGATAGACACACGGGATGCCACATATGAGTCAGATTATCAGAAAATGTACAATGGGCTGCTCTACACATTTAGTAAATTCTGCTAAATTAGGCTGCAATTTGGTCAATACTAGGTAAATCCGAGTATATTCGGCATTGCATTGATTCTAGCAATCTGTTTGGTTAGGTTGAACTGTATTTTGAACTTTATTTTCGTTTGAAATTTGGGTTATTTGAAAAGATTGTTGAAGGTGAATTGTACATTTTCTGGTGACTTCATCCAAATATCACTGATAGACACAGCGACTAGGCAGTGTACATCGAGTGATATAAACTCCCGCCCGTCATATTCTCACTCCTCCTCAGGCTACAGCAGCAGCAGGGAGAAGGAGTTCCTCCAGGGTAGACCCTGGATGGTATTGATCGGACGCTGGTCTATCTCTCCATGTCTTGGCAACCGCCCTGTCACTGTAAGATACCAGCCGTTAGGCCAAGCAATGTAAGACAAGCAAACGTTAGGCCAAGCAATGTTAGACCAAGCAAATGTTAGGCCAAGCAAGACAAGACCAAGCAAATGTTAGGCCAAGCAATGTAAGACCAAGCAAACGTTAGGCCAAGCAATGCAAGACCAAGCAATGTAAGACCAAGCAATGTAAGACCAAGCAAATGTTAGGCCAAGCAATGTAAGACCAAGCAAATGTTAGGCCAAGCAATGTAAGACCAAGCAAACGTTAGGCCAAGCAATGTAAGACCAAGCAAACGTTAGGCCAAGCAATGTAAGACTAAACAAACGTTAGGCCAAGTAATGGGTCAGATTTTCAGAAAATGTACAATTGGCAGCTCTACACATTTAGGAAATTCTGCTAAATTAGGCTGAAAAATGATGAATACCGGGTATATCTGAGTATATTTGGTATCACATTGATTTAAATATCAGTTCTGTTATGTTGAAACAAGAAAGACTTGACAAGATACATACAGATCAGTGTGATTTGTTTATGATTCTGCAAATAAATTTGGGCAAGTGAAAAAGGATGTTGGGCAAGTAAATCTTGGCTGCCACTTGCCCAATGAAGTTGGTATGTTTTTTTCGAGCCCTGCCTACCAGATTATGACTTATTGGGCACAATTCAAACCCAGCACAGCAAGTCAAATATTGATTATAGTTTTGCTGAAGCACCTCCTCTGCCTCTCCTATATCCATAATAGAAACATGGCCGAAACATGGCAACAGAGGGTCCTGGGGGAAATCAGCATTAAAGCACATTGTTTACCCCAAGTATATGCCAAGGTACCTTCTGGCAAATATACAGTCATCAGGGAGGCATAGATTATGTTATAAACTATGTTTTCAGTTTTCCACGCGTACCATTCTGTAGTTCTTATATAGACATGCATGTGTTGCAAGGGTAGGGAGCTGGGAGGAGGTCAGTGGTTGTACCTACAGTCTAGGCCCAAACCCTTGTGATTGGACGCCTACTTCGCTATTCGGTTTCTTGGCATGGGACTAGGCGTTCTAATGGAATGGGATTGTAATATTTTGTTGCGGTCTTAATGGAATTATAATGGCACTTTGCGGTTTGAGGCGAGAGGCTTTCCCTCCGTTTGAAGGGCCTTTCTCATCTTTGGGCCTAGGCTGCCTATCCCTGTGTATGGAGGAGATGGGGCAGGGTATCAGACACTGTACCATCAGCAGCTTTAGATCTGTGTTAAATTCTGTATTTTGAACCTTATTTTGGTCTTAAATTCAGCTTTTTTGAGAGGATTTGTTAAGGGAAATTGTATATTTTCTGGAAAGTTCACTCATAGCTAAATAATCTGACAAATTTAATCAAAATATAAGAAGTTTGAATGATTGTTAATTTACTGAATCTAAATACTGAATAGAAACTCAATTTTGGAGAATACTTTGCCATTCCTCCCTTAAATCTTTTTTGACAGGGACACATTTTTTTTAAAGAAATTTTATTGGAACTTTTTTCATACAATGATAATCTCACAGCTTCCAAATAAACATCATTCTACAGAGTTTTTTTACCTCCTAGTAATTTTAATACATTTAACTCGATTTAATCCGCAGGTGAACTAGATTTTAGGCGTTTGTTTTGTTTCTATGATGACACATATTTGTATGTACACAATAAACGCTTAATTTTTTTTTTCCCCTCTAAACAACAAGAAATTGAGCTACTCGATTAATAAAATACACGTAGCAAGTATATCAATCAATATACAGTTTTCTATTTGACAACCATACTAGTGGTGTGCCTTCGATTACAAATACCAGTCGTTATTGGTTTTCAGGTATTTTTTTATATCAGACCATGATTTTTTACGAATTTCAGAAGGTAACTTATTCCATAAAACTGCTCCAATATAATGGGGTGATTTCTTCACCTTTTCCAATTTGGGAGTAATTACCTTTAGGACAGGCCCTTCATTAACACGTGTGGCGACTGGTACATCTTTTAAATTCTCCTGATTTAACTGCATTCTATACATAATACCTAGGATCACAATCTTATACCACTTTTCAAGGGTTGCAATTCCACAATCTTCACATAAATCCTCCTTATTTCTAATGTCATTTGGATAAATAATCCTTACTGCTCGGTACATAACCCTTTGCAGTTTGTTTCTTAAGTCAACTGACTGACATTGACGGCAGTAAATGAATAGCTGTTCTGTGATTGGTTGATTTGAAATATATTTGTGCCTAGTTGTAGACCAGCTATAGGAGCTGCACTAAACAGCCTGTTAAAGCTTCATACAATAATAGATGGTAGTATACTACCCAAGCTCTAGGGGCTGCACTAAACAGCCTGGTAAGGCTTCATACAACAAGCCTATGGTCCAATCTCATCCCCATGAAAGGCAGTTAAGGACGTAAATAAAAAGCCCGTGGTTACAGAGACATAATTTACTGGACTGTTATTGTTGGGTTATGGCGGCATTGCTACGTGGTCCTGGTTCCCGGGCAGACATGAGAGGGCGCTACAGGACATCAAGCAGTCATGTGACTTTAATCTGTGATGTGTTTCAGGAAAATGAGTCACAAGTCACAAAATTGGTAATTTTTCAAATGTCTTTATCACAAGATCTCCTTATAGGAATGTTTTCATTTCTTGACAAGCAAGTGTTCCTAGTAGAAGCAATAGATGGAACCTAGCAAGGGGGAAGTCTGTACACTTGTTATTGACCGAGGGAGCGCGGGAAGTTAGAGGGCGTTAGCCCGAGATCTTCTGTGCTCCCGAGGTCACTAACAAGTGTACAGACTTCACCCGAGCTTTGTTCCATATTTATTACACCCCATTAATAAATAAAAAATATAAATAATTAAAAATAAAAGAAGTAATTTACGTTTTGGGCGGACCTACTTGTTGTATGTCCCCAGGGTGACATAACTCACATGTTATGCACCACTTTGACCAAGTGTGACATACAATGCTGAAGGTATAGGAAGCAACAGCACAGGGGTGTAATAAATGCATATACAGTCTAGGCCCAAATATGAGAGAGTCCCTTCAAACGAAGGGACAGCCTCTCGCCTCAATCCGCAAAGTGCCATTATAATTCCATTAAGTCTGCAAAATGTCAGTATATTCCCATTAAAACGCCTAGTCCTAGCCAGAAAACCGATTAGCAAAGTAGGCTGACATACCATTCTTATCTCACCTAAGGGTATGGACCTGGAGTGTATATCAAATTCCAATATTGTGTAATAAATCAATACGTTTCTGAGGTCATCCTGAGTAGTATATTTAGTTTTCTCAAAACCGTATGTGTAGGGGTCAGATTATCAGAAAATGTACAATTGGCAGTTGTACATATTTAGTAGTTTGTGCTAAATTAGGCTGCAATGTGTTCAATATTAGGAAAATTCGAGTGTATTCGGCATTGCATTGATTCTAACAATCTGGCTGGTTAGGTTGAACTGTATTTTGTACTTTATTTTCGACTGAAATTTGGGTTATTTGAGAAGATTGGTGAAGGTGAATTGTACATTTTCTGAAAATCTGACCCGTAGACACAATTCTTCCAGGTTATTCCTGTTTAATTATAACTTTTCAACTATTAATATGCATACTTAATGTTAAGTATCATCTAATCTATCATCTAATTCACAAAACATTTGTACATGTGTCTATCAGTTTGTCACTTTCTTCCTATATATGGGTCAGATTTTCAGAAGATGTACAATTGGCAGGTCTATACATTTAGTAAATTCAGGTAAATTGGGCTGAACAATTATGAATACCGGGTATATCTGAGTATATTTGGTATCACATTGATTTAAACTATCAATTTGTTTATGTTAAACTGCATTTTGAAACTCATTTTTGTCTTAGATGTGGGTTAGTTGAGAGGATTGGTGAATTGTACATTTTCTGAAAATATGACCCATATGTAATACATTGGCAAATACAGAATTGTATATTCAAAGTAGAGTGACATATTGATTTACCCGCCCATCCACCCCCCCCCCCCTACCCTTAATGGACCATTCCCCAGCCACGTGACCAGTGTCCTAGAACCAGGTCAATCACATATTCTCAGAAGTAATGCAATTACCAAGGCCTGCTGCAAATTACCACTATTGGTATAAAGGCAGATTCTGATGACGTCATCACTATGTGTTATATTACACACACGTGACATCACGTGGTCTCTGGGGACGCCCAGTGGTCAACGGTGAATAAGGCCAAGCTAAATACACGTTAGTGTCCTCACATAAACCCTTGGTGTTTATAATTGGCCTTTATTGTTTCTCTAAGGTGTAACAGGAGTTCTTGAGGGCAATAAACATGGGTCAGATTTTCAGAAAATGTACAATTGGCAGCAGTACACATTTAGTAAATTCTGCTAAATTAGGCTTCAATTTGGTCAATACTAGGTAAATTCGAGTATATTCAGCATTGCATTGATTCTAGCAATCTGTCTGGTTAGGTTGAACTGTATTTTGAACTTTATTTCCGTCGGAAATGTGGGTTATTTGAGAGAATTGATGAAGGTGAATTGTACATTTTCTGGCGACCCATATAATGAATACATTCAGGTGACTTCTGGTCAATGCATTGTTAGACATGACATGCACGTTAGTAGATACCTACCTATCCAGTACGTTAACGTGTGTTAGTGGGTAGAGGGTTATTTCCACGGAGGTGGAACCTTTCGCGAGCGACTAGCATTGATTGGTATGTACAGACTTTTCTTTTCATTCCATGTACTTATTCTCTCTTTAGTCCTCTCGCCTGCGAACTGTTCATTTCATTAGTTAATTTCAGAACATTCATGCTGAGTGGCCTTAGTCATACATATAGGCACTTTGATTTCAAAATCACGAAATAGAATTCGTAGTGGAAAGCTGAGCACCATGTGTCAAATAACAGTTCTTCCATGAGTACTTTTGGATTCTTAAATACGTATTGTTGGTAGTATATACCCATAGTGATACGGATCCTTACACTATTGGCGGTAGATATTGTCTTTATATCTCATTGCTGGAATTATTTCCAATAGGGGACTTGCATAGCCGCCATTTTGAATCTTGATTCGCATGGAATTTAATGGGACTAATGGTACAGTATAAAATCGATGGAAAACATGGAATATTCATCAATGCTTCATTGTCATTATCCATGTGTTATACATGCCGCCATAGCAGAAGTTCCCATCTTTCCCATCATGCATTTAGTTTTCATAGAACATTTATAAAAGCTATGATATTGGTAAAAACATTTTTTCAATTGTCGATAAAAATGTTGCTAAATATGTGTATGTCAGACCTGAACTGAATCTCCCCCAGGATGCACTGTAACAGACATGCGCAGTGGCACATGCAAATCCCCTATAATATATTAGTTAACCCTGGTCTAGCGTTAGACACGTGCTGCCCCCATGCGGACAATGAAGGAGTTAATGAGGGAAGATTTCACAGTTTGTTCCGGAAATGGGAAAGTGCAATTTGGGCTTTGCGCATGCGTGGTGTGAACGCGTTTGAGGGGCGTCTCATGACAAGTCGATATTGGAATGGACTGAGGGAAGGGGCAGAGGGAGCGGGAGGAGGGAGGGGGAGCGGGAGGGAGGGGGAGGAGGGAGGGGGCAGAGGGAGGGAGGGAGGAGGGAGGGAGGGGGATCGATTTTAACCATTCCCTCGCCCCGAGCAAAGCTGCCTCGTTCCTCGCCTATTTCCCCGTTGGTTTAAAGTCATTAAGACATTGGAACTTAAAATCTCCAAAACCTCAAGAATGTTTTGAAGTCAGAACTTTAAGAACTTTGGAGAAATCGCTCCGTCGTACAAGTCCGTTCGTTTATATGAAACACGATGAATTATTTCTGTAAATTTCTTCAGAGAGTATTTAGGGCGTTTATGATGTGAATGGATTAATTACTTATTTCCATTAACACGAAATTCGAGCTGTTGACTGATTCATTCGAGTGGCAATAACACTTTTGTTTATGTGAGGTTAGGAAGCAGAACAATTATTTCTCTTAACTGGGTCAAGTTTTCAGAAAATGTACAATTCACCTTCACCAATCCTCTCAAATAACCCAAATTTCAGACAAAAATAAAGTTCAAAATACAGTTCAACCTAACCAAACAGATTGCTAAAATCAATGCAATGCCAAATATAATATATGCAGTTTAATTTAACAGAATTTACTAAATGTGTACAGCTGCCAATTGTACATTTTCTGAAAATCTGACTAACTATCAAAAAGAGCTAGCCATAATATTTACTTAAAAAATGCATGAGCTAGTTCTTCCATGGAAATAAAATCCAAGCCTTTATTTGAGCTGTGTTGGGCGTGTTCCGTCTGAGATAAGAAACTGGAAGAATTACTTCAGTAAATTATTTAATCAAATCTGTTCAACCAAAACGAGCAAACTGGCTTATTTGAGAAGATTAGTGAAGGCGAATTGTACATTTTCTGATGACTTCAAGAATGGATTCATAAACTATTTCTTCCATGGAAATAAAATCCAGGCTGTTATTGTCGGGCGTGTTGGTCTGAAATAAGAAACTGGGGGAAATTATTTCAGTAAATTATTTAATAAAATCAGTTCAAGCAAAACAAGCAAAACTGTTTTGGTGGATAGGGTGTGTCCTGCCAGGCTACAACGTTGACATGGGACTGTTGTCACGGAGGGTGTAACACTAGACCCACGTCTTCCTGCGTCTGTAACTTTACCCTCTATTGCTTTCATTTATTATTTAATTTTATTTAAAAGGTTGGTTTTGATGATGGGAATTCCTCCGTATTCAAATCAACAGATCGAAAAGTATTTTCTCAAATGTCACAGGAAAATGAGTGAAAAATCGCAAAGAAAAGATATTTATTTATTTTTTTTTTAGCAAGAACCCGCTAGTAACATGAAAACATGTCTATCGCTAACTCTCTTTTTTTTTCTTTTTTTTAAAAAACAAAAAAAGATAAAATATAGAAATACTTTTTTATATTTTGATGTTCACTGTTATTCACTTGATGAAATCATTTCAAATGTGATGATATCTCAAAATCAATTTTTTGCGACTTATGACTCATTTCTCTATACCATATTAATAGGTAGAATATATCTAACTAAGGTTTCTCCATTATTGAATGTGAAGATTGGGGTGAGAAATATTATCAAGATGAACAAAATGTTAAGAAAATGATTGTGAGATGATGCGAAAGGACTCGCTCATTGTTGAATATTGGATGACGTAGTACCCGGATGGTGTTTGACACACGCAATGCATCATGGTTGCTGTTGTTACGGTGCACTCTGGGAGGTCCATTAACAAGCCATGTCTATATTTAGAAGGCAGCAAAACAGCAAAATAGGGTTAACTGTCTCAATATGAGCTGCACAGTCTAAGCCCAGAGCCTCTCAGATTAGATGATTGGACGCCTACTGCGCATACCATCCAAATAAGGTATAAATGTCTCAAAGCGATCTTTAATGATATAGAACAGACAAATCTATTCATCCTTTTTTTTTTTTTTTACAAATTTGGTTTGTACATAATGTACAATTAGCAGCTCTACACATTTAGGAACTTCTGCTAAATTAGGCTGAAAAATGAAGAATACTGGGTATATCTGAGTATATTTGGTATCGCATTGATTTAAAGTATCAGTCCTGTTATGTTAAACTGCATTTTGAGCTCATTTTTGTCTTAAATTTGGGTTATTTGAAAGGATTGGTGAAGGCGAATTGTACATTTTCTGGAAATCTGGCCCATATACTCAACATTGAACCAGTCTAGGCTCAGAGACGATCAGATCAGATAAGAATAGTATGTCAGTGATTGGACGCCGGTAAAGGCTTCCCCGGCCTTGGAGTATAGTAGTCGTAATGGGATGTGGGGGATGTAGAGTGAGCTGGCTAGAGGTAGCGGCCTTGACCTTCACCTCCGCGTCCCTATATAGTAATCACGTGGTTGCGTGTGTGTTACTTGTGGAGGATGGGGGGGGGGGGAGAGTGGGGTGGGCAGGCACACAACATGTGCTTTATATACTTTTTTCAAATAAATTTCATTCAGGTCACATTATACATACTACTGCATTGTTCTTCAGCGATCCTGACATATAGTCTATAGATTATGGTATCATAACGCTAAAAAACAACAGCTCCAACCTAAGCGACTGAATACAAAAGGCTGCCCGAACTCTGTCTGTACTACAAGATTTATTTTGTAATAGCTGAGAATTCACAACAAGTCGTCAAATTCTCTTGCATGGTCTTACACATCACTGTACTTGTGATTTGTTGTTCATTTATCAACAAGAGTTGACTCATTTGGAGCGAGAGGCTTTCCCTCAGTTTGGAGGGACTCTCTCAACTCTCTAGACTGGCAAGGCCGTCCCTCAGTTTGGAGGTATTCTTTTTAATTCTGAGCCCAGTTTGGAGACCTCTCAGGTTGGAGGGACTTGTATAGCTCCGAGCCCAGACTGGAGAGGTTGTCCCTCAGTTTGGAGGGATTGTCTCAACTCATCTAGGCCAAGTTAAACCTACGTGTAGGCGCTGGGGGGAGTAAGAGCCTGCAGTACTACTGAGGGTGAGTGGTGAACTGTGAGTAGTAGATGGAGACGGTGGTTTGTAGCCGGCCTCACATTCACTCTCTCTGGGTCACCCTCTTGCACCAAGCCGCTAACTCTACAATAATAATGTTTATTATTTGTCATTATTGAATTAGAACAAATAGGTGCTAATGTTCTGCTGTATATATAGTAGATGTCTTCCAGTGTATATCTTAACATCAACATAAACTGCCTCCCTCTCAGCTCTCCCGCCCTTGATATAACCTTCAATGTGTTGATAAGGGCGTAAAGCAACCAATCTCACTCACTCACTCCCTCTCAGCTCTCCCGCCCTTGATATAACCTTCAATGTGTTGATAAGGGCGTAAAGCAACCAATCTCACTCACTCACTCCCTCTCAGCTCTCCCGCCCTTGATATAACCTTCAATGTGTTGATAAGGGCGTAAAGCAACCAATCTCACCCACTCACTCCCTCTCAGCTCTCCCGCCCTTGATATAACCTTCAATGTGTTGATAAGGGCGTAAAGCAACCAATCTCACTCACTCAATTAAAAAAAAATAAAAAATGAGAAGACCGTGTACAAGTCTACGCGGTACAAAAGTCGTCTGCTCCCAGCTCTGGCCTTCCATTGCGCGCGCACTCCGCCATTGATCCTTGGATACCAATGACGTCACTAGGCCCGGCGTTGCTAAGCAACTCTTTCCTTGATGGAACACCACTCATCAGTCGTAGCGCCACCTCGTGGTGCCTTCCCGCGATGCCTGCCTTCCCAACTATCCACATGTTTTGCCGTGACTAGACGCTGGCTTTTTAATTTCTTGTTCTGTCAGTCAGGGTTGTTTACGCGCATGTTTGTGAATGGCTGGCCATTGGGCTGTGATTAGGGAGGCCGGGGGGAGGGGGGGGGGGGTCTGTAAGCTTACGGTCACTCTGTCTGTCTGTGTGTCTCTTTCATTTACCTCTCTGTCTGTATGTCTCTCTCATTCTCTCTCTCTCTCTCTCTCTCATTCTGATGATTCTCTCTGTATCACTCTCTTTCTCTCTCTCTTTTCCTCTCTGTCTCTTCCGCTCTCTCTCTCTTCCTCTTTCTCTCTCTCTTCTCTGTCTCCGCTTTCTCTCCCCTATCTCCCTCTGTCTCTCTCCTCTCTCGGTCGCTCTCCTCTCTCTGTCTGTATGTCTGTTTCTGTTCATCTCTCGTAAATTACTCTTAGGATATCATTTAGCTTAATAGAAAATATTAAAATCGCCAAATTCAATGACCGAAATATTAGGCCTACCTCTTTACAGATCGGACAATGGCTTTTACCATCGCTCCCCTCCCCCTCCAACCCCCTCCCCCTCCAACCTCATTAATACCCCAGAACGGTTGTCATAGCTACTGACCCAGAAACCCGCCATATTCAGGTCACTTCCTCCTCCCGCTTCCCCATTCAAGGCGTTTCTACCGATACCATATATCCACATCTACCTGCTCCGCATATAGAGGCTGATATAAGGTATAGAGGTTGCTGGGGCAGTGAATAGGTGCTTTGTGTGGGCTGACTGCCGGGGCTGACTGATCTATGTCAATCGACCGCCCATAAAGGGGTGACCGCCATCCTAGCGTCTTAAATATGTAACACTCATCTCATTGACTTCTTTGGCGAGTGTGTGGGTGAAAATGTCACCAGCTCTACACATACACAAATGCACGCTTCCGTTGTGAGCACGCGCATTGGCCAAAAGTGAGTCAATAAAAGTACATGGTGGGAGTATATATTATATATAAAGATTGTTATTCAAGTATACGAAAAAGTTCAAAGGTCAAGGGGGAGTTTATAAATAAAAGGCTTAAAACATTAAAATGTACAAATCAATTAATGTGTACTCTTTAAGAAATTCCTATGATGTCATAACACAACTCTAGTTCCAATTACCCTCACTAAGTCACCTAACATCCCACTAAACACAGACTAACCTAGAGGGAAAAAGACTGGCCAATGGGGGGGGGGGGGTCGAACCCACGACATTCGCGTTATTAGCACGACGCTCTAACCAACTGAGCTAACCGGCCCTGCCTGAGGCGCCCCCTCACTTTAGTCTACTAGACGTCAGGTTGGACTCACATACTTGAGCTTAATTCACAAAAATGATTTAGGATAAACATACACCATCTTATTATAACCCGTTCATCCATATTGTGTGCATTATCTTGGATCAAACCGTGATGTGTTACACTAAATGAGTCATGTAAGTCGCAAAAGAATGAATTTGAGATATGATCATATTTGAAAAGATGAAATCAAACCGTTTCTAATGATAGTAAACATTATGATATCTGATATGTATTTCTACAGCATGGGCTGTACACACGAGGCAGGGATTAGAGTAGGACAGCTGTGCACCACTGGTTTCACCAGACATAACATGTGGGTCAGATTTTCAGAAAATGTACAATTCGCCTTCACCAATCCTCTCAAATAACCCACATTTAAGACAAAAATGAGCTTCAAAATGCAGTTTAAAATAACAGAACTGATACTCTAAATCAATGCAATACCAAATAGACTCAGACATACCCGGTATTTTTCATTTTTCAGCCTAATTTAGGAGAATTTCCTGAATGTGTACAGCTGCCAATTGTACATTTTCTGAAAATCTGACCCATGTATAGGTTATAAGGCGCATGGTGTGGTGCGCTCTACCATGTAACCCCCCGGCCATTCATGTGTAATGCCATTGTTTTATTCTACTTTTCATATACTTCTTACACCTCTCATAATATAATAAGAAGTATATGAAAAGTAGAATAAAACAATGGCATTACATTGTTGTTTTTACCTCCTCCCAAACGTTTACCAAAGGGTCATTACACATGTATGTATATAGTATACATACACGTCCTTGTATATACATACATATTATACGTACATACAAGCATATATTTATAAATGTATCAACTTAAAATTGTACATGTACTGTTATTGTATGCATTCGGAAATAAAGTTTAGTCTCTCTCCCTCCCCCATTTAGAGGAAGAGGGAGGGAGAGAGAGGGGGGAGGAGAGAGAAAGAGCGGGAGGAGAGAGAGGGAAGGGAGAGGGAGGATTGACAGGGAAGGGAGAGGGAGAGAGAGGGGGGGAGAGAGAGGGAATGGAGAGAGGGAAGGGAGAGGGAGGAGTGAGAGGGAAGAGAGGGAGGTCTAAAGGTGGCTAGCTATGAGCGTGCAGGAGTTGAGGAGGGCAACACAGAGCATGCAAGGGTTTAGTTACATGTTCTCATGTAGGGGGCGGGAGGGAGCAGGTACAGGTAGCGGGTATACATGGGGGGGGGGGGGGTGCCCTGCTAGTGACGGAGCAGAGGGCAGGAGATGCATGCACAGAGTAATGGAGTGAAGAGTGAGAGGGGGAGAGAGAGGGGGGGTTGAGGGAGAAAGAGAGGGAGGAGAGATAGAGAGAGGCGATAAGTGGGAGAGGGAAGAGAGAGAGAGAGACGGAGAGAGCGGGAGAGGGCACAGACAGAAGGAGGAGAGACAGAGAGAGGCGACAGGCTGGCATTAATGTGTGCTCTCCCTCTCTACCTGTGCTCTACCTCTTCCTCTGTCTGTCTGTCTGTTTCCCCTCTCCCTCATCTCTTCCTCCCCATCTCTCCCTCCCTCTGTCTCTCCCTCCCTCTGCCTCTCTCTCTCCTCTCCCTCATCTCTCTCCTCTCTCTCTCTCTCGCTCTCTCTCACATCCATACCCATCTTGTCACATCTAACCTCTCATATTACCCATAATCCTGCAGCGTTCGCCACAAGGCATCATGGGTACATTTCACAAGCCCATTAACGACTGAGGCTAGAAGATCTCAGGATCTTCTCAAATTGTTGAAAGTGATATAACATCCAATTTGTGCTCACAATTTCGCTAATAACAAGTTCTCAATGTCAGTGGGAAAGGTGCACTTACTCTTGCACATAACATATGGGCCAAATCGCCAGAAAATGTACAATTGGCAGCTCTACACAATTAGTAAATCCTGCTAAATTAGACTGGAAAAATTATGAATACCGGGTATATCTAAATATATTTGGTATTGTGTTGTTTTAAAATACCTGTTCTGTTATTTAAACCTGTATTTCTAACCTCATTTCTGTCTGAAATGTGGGTTATTTGGTGAAGGCGAATTATACATTATTGCCAAAATAAATCACCAAAAATAATCTAATGACTATATTATAGTCATTAGATTATTTTTGGTGATTTATTCACCACATTACCACAGGTTAACTAACCAGTTGGTTGAAGGAGCGTGAATATTGCACAAGTTGCGTAGCAATGAGTGCAATTTTCTAAGCGACTGAAACCAACGAGTTAGTTAACAGATTTATTATACATGCTTTCATGAAAATAGAAAAACATCGAGTGATAAATTTGAATTTCAGCAGTAATATTAGTTAAAAAAACTAGATTGGTTGCCATGACAAACCCACATAACACACTAGTGAAATACGCACTATGCGTAACTCACTCTAGATACGTTGTTTTCAGAGCAATGCATGTATGATAAAATATAAAAATATACATATTTCAAGGAACAAACAGTCTAAATTATCCAGTGAGTAAGTCACGTGCGTAAAACGACACCCGGATGTTGGTGTGAGATTTAATGAGGGTAACAGACGACAATTAGACTGAGACGCTCAGTCCACTGCATTTTCACATTTTACCTTTTAGTTGTTGTTTTAGATCAGGTTTTCTGTAACTGAATCTCGTTTATAAGCTTTGTATCTGTCACTGATCCTCTACAAGATCTTCCTGTGTGTCTTTGTACTAAATAGAAATACTTCCTGGATTGTGTCTGAAATAATTGGTTTATTGGTTATATTAAATTCGTCGTATTAAATACTCTTTTCACATTAAATTCATTAGACATGACGTCTCTTGAAACCTGTTCACTTTAATCCTATAGGATTGGCAGTATTTTTGTTAACAGGTTTTTATTTCGTGAAATTTCACAAGGTAGTCGATCACTGATCAGTGATACGATCAACGAAATTCTTATCCCATCAATAAAACAATATTGACATATTTGGCGCAGCTTCACTTACAAACAATTGTTGTCATCTCAAGCAACATAACTTACAAAATGGCGACGTCCTGAACCTCCTTCAGCTAAAGTTTAGACCAAACAACTTACATCTACTTTCATTTTAATTAATTCTGATAATTCCAGTGTGTAATAAATATCAAATGTCGCTCTTCCGGTTCCGGTTCAAACCGACCCCAACACAATGAGAAAGCTGGACTGTACGGGGTTCATCCGGGGACCTGCTGTGAGCCGACCACAGACGCCATATACCCATTAGTCAAGGTCATTAGTGAAGGTCAATAGTAAGCACTGACGCGCCACCTGGTGACCAATCACACATATGGGTCAGATTTTCAGAAAATGTACAATTCGCCTTCACCAATCCTCTCAAATAACCCACATTTTAGACAAAAATGAGCTTCAAAATGCAGTTTAACATAACGGAACTGTTACTTTGAATCAATGTGATACCATATATACTCAGATAATACTCGGTTTTCAGCATTTTTCAGCCTAATTTAGCAGAATTTACTAAATGTGTACAGCTGCCAATTGTACATTTTCTGAAAATCTGACCCAAATATTAATAGCAGTTTCTATTTACGGGAGGTTGCGGCCATTAGTGCCGGCCGTCAGACATGCTCAGACTCCATGGCCTGCATGGCCACAGATCCGGCCTCCGTGGCCAGAGTTCCGGCCGTTAGATGCTGTATCCTGGGTTAGGGTGGGTGCAGTGTTTGATATGGCTGCTGGATATGGGCCTAATTGGTGCTGTGTGCAGGGGTAGACTTTATAGAGAGAGATAGATCTGTCTGTCTGGCATATCTCTCTGTCTCTCCCTTTTTCTCTCTATCTCCCTCTCTCTCTCTCGCCTCTACCCGGCGCCTCTATCTCTCTCTCTCTCTCGCCTCTACCCGGCGCCTCTATCTCCCTCTCTCTCTCGCCTCTACCCGGCGCCTCTATCTCCCTCTCTCTCTCTCTCGCCTCTACCCGGCGCCTCTATCTCCCTCTCTCTCTCTCGCCTCTACCCGGCGCCTCTATCTCCCTCTCTCTCTCTCTCGCCTCTACCCGGCGCCTCTATCTCCCTCTCTCTCTCGCCTCTACCCGGCGCCTCTATCTCCCTCTCTCTCTCGCCTCTACCCGGCGCCTCTATCTCTGTCTCTCTCTCCGTCTCTCTCCGTCTCTCTCCCCCTCTTTCGCTTTCTCATCTTTCCTCTATCTCCCTCTCTCTCTCTATCTCATCCCTCTCTCTCTCTTTCTCTCTATCTCTCTCTCTTTCTCTCTATCTCTCCTCTATCTCCCTCTCTCTCTGTCTCTCCCTCTCTCTCCCTATTTCTCTCTTCCCGCTCTTTCACTCTCTATCTATCTCTGTCTTTCTCTCTCTCTATCTCTCTCTCTCTATTCCTCCCCCTCTCTATCTGTGTCTCTCCCCCTCTCTATCTGTGTCTCACCCCCTGCAGTAAGTCCACCCACTGCTAACATGCTTACATGTGCATATATCATCACATATCACATGCATCCTATACACAGCATGTACAATCCTTCTGCACATGTCACCACTAGTGACCCCTGGCGTATAACCTCATGCACTAATTCAAGATACGCATGCGTAGTGCTTATCTAAGATTACTTCCGCCTTCTCCCCACTCCCCGTCCTCGCCTCCATTAAACGTATTGATTCCCCCAGCATGCATTGCTTATAGGGCTTGGTTCCCCCAGCATGCATTGCTTATAGGGCTTGGTGCAAACCTCAGCCCAGATATTGGGGCATTCCTGGGGGCTTTAGCTTACCACATGGGTCAGATTATCAGAAAATGTACAATTGGCAGCTGTATACATTTAGGGAATTCTGCTAAATTAGGCTGAAAAATGATGAATTCCAGGTATCAGGGGGAGCGAAGAAAGGAAAGGAAAGAGGTGACTGGGGGAGGCAGAAAGAATTAGGACAGATTGGATAGGGAGAGAGGGAGAGAGAGAGACAGGGTAGAGACAGAGTGAGGGGGAGAGACAGACAGAGAGAAAGAGAGAGAGAGAGGGAGAGAGACAGAGTGACAGAGAGAGAGGGACAGAGAGGGAGGGACAGAGAGAGTGACAGAGAGGGGGGATAGAGGAAGGGAGAGAGAGTGAGGGAATGAGATAGAGAGGGACAGAGAGAGAGAGAGAGAGAGAGAGAGGGCGGGGAGGGAATGAGAGAGAGGGACAGGGGGGAGAGAGGGAGGAGAGAGGGACACAGAGAGAGTGACAGACAGGGGGATAGAGGGAGGGAGGGAGAGAGAGGGAGGGAATGAGATAGAGAGGGACAGAGAGAGAGAGGGCAAGGGAATGAGAGAGAGGGGAAGGGAATGAGAGAGGGAGAGAGAGGGAGGAAATGAGAGGGAGGAGAGACGGGGTACACTACACACAGAGCTATAGATAAGGCTGTTATCTCCGCACCCGCACAATGACAGGAGTATACTACTAGTCTGGTTTATGGTATTGGGTACCGCGCGTCTCCCGCCCTGCACTGCACCCTAGCGGCACAGATATGCACGATTAGAGGCGGGCAACATGCCCCAGTGCGGCTCTTACAACAGTTATACACCCCCCCCCCTCCAATAACCGCAGCTGTGTAGGCGGGGGGAGGGAGACAGATACTTGTAATGTCTTTTGTTGCACAGAAAAAGTGGCACTGTTTATTGTTAGCTATGAACAAAGATGTGCAGAAGTTGCTGAAAGCAATAGGTGGAGTTGATTTTTATTAACTTTTTTGTTAAGGAATCCCATCTTTCAGAACATGACAACATTATATGGGTCAGATTTTCATAAAATGTACAATTGGCAGCTGTCCACATTTAGTTAATTCTGCTAAATTAGACTGCAATTTGGTCAATACTAGGTAAATTCGAGTATATTCGGCATTGCATTGATTCTAGCAATCTGTTTGGTTAGGTTGAACTATATTTTAAACTTTATTTCCATCTGAAATTTGGGTTATTTGAGCAGATTGGTGAAGGTGAATTGTACATTTTCTGAAAATCTGACCCATGTGTAATGTTACCGAATTAAATAATGTTTTAAAAAAATGTCTATTTGGTAGCAACAGCTGTTTTAAACAAGAGAAATGTATCCAACTGAAAGTCAATCAAGGTGGCATATGTTTCCTATGAAAGGGAGGACGGAACCACCTGAGTTTATGTTCCTTTTATGTATTTTGTGTTTTATAACTTTATAACTTGATTTGTAACTCGTTTTATGCCTTATCATATCCTGTATCTTACATTGTACTTGTTATAGATAGTTTTTCTTATAAATATAACTTTTCGATAAAGGTAATGGCTGGAAGAGCTGGATCTTATCCAGAAGCCTGCTTACCTATTTGTCTATTTTCATTTCTGTATAACCTTGGACAAACAAAGTTTTTTTCAATTCAATTCAATTGATCTGTGCAATAACGAGAGCGAATAGAACGAGGCATATTGTGATAGGAACAAACACTAGATATACGATATCATCCAGTTATAATATGGTGTCTTACCTGAAATAAGATTACTTATTGTAGTTTTTTTTAAATAGAATTATTATTTTCTGCGATTTATAAAAAATAAATGAATTATTAAACCAAAGAGGATGAAATACCTTTATAATATTTCAGTTGTGCAATATTTAATAGACATAATTGTACATGTATACATGTCTCCATATACGTACACCCCCCCCCCCTACCTCCGACCCACCCCCCACCCACCCCTCGTACATACAGTCAGTCAATACCTGATGACGTCACATCTGTGTATACCAATAAAGCTGTGTGGCTAGAGACGCCCACGCGGCGTCCCTCTGTCCTCCTCCAGTATAGTAAATATACATACATTTGTCCAACAGTCCAGTCCCCCGCCCAACCCCCCTATACCGACCCCCTCGTTAGTCAGACACAGTATAGGAGGGGTAGGTGTAGTGATTGCTGGTGTGGCTTCCCTCCCTATTAGCCCTCTCACTGATAGGCTGGGGCGGGGGTGGACACGCAACAGTACAGGGTTAGACGGTCTGCCTCACTCCACACATTATAGGAGAGGGCAAAAAAATGGGATCGTCTGGCAGCAGACATCGAAGAGTTTATTGTTTAAAAAAAAAATCTAAATTCTCCTTGATATGTCCTTAGGCAGACACCTCCCCGTTTTTATTTTGGAAAAAAAAGTTGTAATAATTGTCTCAGTAGCGACGTCGTCAAACGCCCGAATCCGCGGACTTTTTGATTTGCTAATATGACCCCCATTTAAAGCCAAATATTTGAACAGTTACCAAAGGCCTTGGCATTGAAAGTGTCATTAAACGGGTTCCAGGTTATATTTGAATAATAGGAAAGAAGTTGATTTTCTCATAATATCAAACACAGGAATTACATGTGTATCTCAGTACATTTAACATTCATCAGTCTATTATGAAGTAGCAGGGAATATTTGTGATGTTTACAGGGAAATGTGTCACAAGTCGCAAAAAAATGAATTTTGAGATTCTATCATATTTGAAAAGATGAGATCAAGCCGATTCTAATGATAGTAAACATTAAGGACTTTTAATACGGGATTTCTATATTTAAAGTTTGATATTTTTATTTTTGATCGTAGAAACGCAAGTATTTAATACACCGTCTTGGAATTCGGAAAATATCAATTTTGCAACTGGTGACTCATTTTCCTGGAACAGGTCACATATGTAAGAGCGTCGTAGCAGCATCAACAGGGGTAGAAATAATAGTCATTATAATAAAATGATTAAATATCAAGAGAAAAAGAAAATCAATTGCTGACATTGTATTAATGTTCTGTGTTTTCTTTACCTACAGGTGAGCTCCATTTCCTGTATACTCGCAGCCGGTGATAAGTATTATCATCAGTTATTTATTATTATTATTATTGTAATAAAAGCCCTTTATCTATTTCTATGGGCTTTACTTATATTAGCGTTTGCAAAGACCGACATTTAAGTTTAGGGGTGAGAGGCTTTCCCTCAGATTGAAGGGATTCCCTCGGCTCTGAGCCTAGACTGGTATATATAGTACTAGTCTATCCCCACTCTAGGTCCAAATCCACATGTCCCATGTTTACAGAGATGGGCGTTTTCTCCGTATAGTGACCCGGGCTGGAGGGTCAGATTTTCAGAAAATGTACAATTGGCAGCTGTACACATTTAGTAAATTCTAAACTAGGCTGCAATTTGGTCAATACTTGGTAAATTCGAGTATATTCAGCATTGCAGTGATTCTAGCAATCTGTTTGGTTAGGTTGAACTGTATTTTGAACTTTATTTTCGTCTGAAATGTGGGTTATATCAGAGAATTGGTGAAATCGAATTGTACATTTTCTGGTGACTTCACCCTGCCTGAGTATTGTGTGTGTAAGGTTAGACAGGTCGACTTCCACTGACACCTCTAGTGCTGCTGCCTGGCGGCGGACTGTAGAGTTAATGCGTAGTCATGGAAACATTTGTGTGTTCTGGAAATTGATTCACAAAGTAAACAGACAATGTCACGTGGTTAACACAGCTGCGCAATACTGGAACATTCATCATATTATTAAATATTGTATATTTGGGTCAGATTGTCAGAAAATGTACAATTCGTCTTCACCAATCCTCTCCAATTACCAAAATTTAAGATAAAAATGAGCTTCAATATACAGTTAAAAATAGCAGGACAGATTTTTGTATACTAGATATACTCAGGTATATCTGCTATTCATCATTTTTCAGCCTTATTTAGCAGAATTTTCTAAATGTGTAGAGCTGCCAATTGTACATATTCTGAAAATCTGACCCATTTTGTGATTTATTTGAAGAGATTTATGAAAATGAATATATAATGTATAGAGAATGGCAGTAAAGTGTGGCGAGGTGCGCCTGAATGTGTCAGTAAATACACCATGGAATCCCGGGTGTTTATTCAGGAGACAAATCCAATAAATAGACAACTCGTCCTGATAAAAGATTTCAAACAAATAACAGCTGCTTGAATATAGATGTTGAGGTAATGTACATGTATACAGGAAGGAATATAAATGGGTGAAGTCGCCAGAAAATGTACAATTCATCTTCACCAATCTTCTCAAATAACCCAAATTTCAAACGAAAATAAAGTTCAAAATACAGTTCAACCTAACCAAACCGATTGCTAGAATCAATGCAATGCTGAATATACTTGAATTTACCTAGTATTGACCAAATTGCAGCCTACTTGAGCAGAATTTACTGAATGTATACAGCTGCCAATTGTACATTATCTGAAAGACTGACCCATATAGTACATCTGTTAAATAACGAGTTGGTTGAAGGAGCGTGAATATAAGTATGATATTCTAAGCGGCTGAAATCAACGAGGCTTATACCATGTGGGTATTCGGCCAAAAGGTGCTGCATAATTTCAAAGAACACTTGATCCAAAAGCTGATTTTATATACTGAAACTAACAAGTTAGTTAACTGGACCAGGACCTTCCCCCAACTAGGACCTTTCCTCCCCTATGACATTCCTCCCCTAGGACCTTTCCCCACAAGGACCTTTCCCCCCTAGGACCTTTCCCCCAAGGACCTTTCCCCCAAGAACATTTCCCCCCAAGGACCTTTCCCCCAAGAACATTTCCCCCCTAGGACCTTTCCCCCAAGGACATTTCCCCCTAGGACCTTTCCCCACAAGGACCTTTCCCCCAAGGACCTTTCCCCCAAGGACCTTTCCCCCAAGGACCTTTCCCCAAGGACATTTCCCCACAAGGACCTTTCCCCCAAGGACATTTCCCCCAAGGACCTTTCCCCCAAGGACATTTCCCCCTAGGACATTTCCCCCAAGGACATTTCCCCCAAGGACATTTCCCCCAAGGACCTTTCTCCCAAGGACCTTTCCCCCAAGGACCTTTCCCCCAAGGACATTTCCCCCAAGGACATTTCCCCCAAGGACCTTTCCCCCAAGGACCTTTCCCCCAAGGACATTTCCCCCAAGGACATTTCCCCCAAGGACCCTTCCCCCAAGGACATTTCCCCCAAGGACTTTTCCCCCAAGGACCTTTCCCCCAAGGACATTTCCCCCAAGGACCTTTCCTCCCCCAAGGACATTTCCCCCAAGGACCTTTCCCCCAAGGACCTTTCCCCCAAGGACATTTCCCCCAAGGACCTTTCCCCCAAGGACCTTTCCCCCAAGGACATTTCCCCCAAGGACATTTCCCCCAAGGACATTTCCCCCAAGGACATTTCCCCCAAGGACCTTTCCCGCTGAAGTTTGTTTCTGTGCCTATTGTCAACAGGTGAGAACATGTCATTATAATATAGATGCGTCAGTATTTAGAGCATAATAAGACCACTGAATGGGAGGTGTAAAATGTCTAATAATTCATATATTATACATATAATCTATATCTTCTATATATAATGGTATATTTCTAGCTGTGGAAAAATATTTACAATTTCTGTGACGTACAGTTTTCCCACTAATGAAGTTATGACCTATGATACAGTTTTACTTTTAATTGTATTTCCAATAACATTATGATTATTCGTAAAATTATAAAGGAGCCTATATTTCATTTCAATTTTAATTAAATTGATTAATGTCGGTTATGCTATGGCCCAAATGTATTAATCCATAGATGATCCTATTGCACCGGATTAAAGCACTTTACACCCGGTGGTGGGAGGGATTAGAGTGGGAGGGATTAGAGTGGGTGTAGGACTACATAATAGGGAGATTTAGCAACCACAACGCACCAACACAACAGTAACGCATCCACTAACTATAGTACATTATTGCCACTGTGGGGATATATTGAGGCCTGCATTGCAGATGCCCTTGGCCTAACACCTCTCGAGATATCCCCACAGCGGTAATAATGTACTAAAAGTTAGTGGATGCGTTAGTGTTATGTTGGTGCGTTGTGGTTGCTAAATCTCCCTATTACCACTGACCTCATAGTTGACAGATAAGCATATAAGTGTATTCATTTACATGAACTCAAAACACAGGCCATACATGTATATGCTCTCACTCAATACGTTATACGTTAGTCAGAGCACCCAGACATACACAATACAGTCTAGGCCCAGAAACTATCAGATCAGATGAGAATTGTATGTCAGTGATTGGACGCCTACTGCGCTAATGGCTTTCCCGGCCCTGGAATAGGCAGCCTAATGGGATTATAATGGCATTTTTCTGTGCGAATATTCTCATGTGCTGCCTACTTTTAAGCTATAACATGGAGAAAGTAGTAAATACTGTCAACTTTAACATCAATATATTCTGTTGTTAAACTAAAAATATTGAATGAGAAGGAATAAATCTTTTTCTAAACAGAAGGAAGATTTCCGCCCAAAGCAAGGACAAATGGCATATATTGTAAATCTCAGATATTTCTCTTCGTATGTACCTTGTCCATCAATTGCAAATAAATAATTTAAATGAATTAATTCATCAATAATTGATAAATAATTGAACTACCTGTAAGGTAGTCAGTTGTTAGTACATACTCATTTGTGGGAAGATATAATATACAGTCTGTACCTACAGTAGGAATTTCCAGGAAAAATAGTTTAGAAAGGAACATTTTAAATAAGGCTATATTGTGCAACACGCCCAGGAAAGGGCTGTATATATGTGTGTGGGTGTACGTGTGACCTGTATATAGTGAGATAAGCAGGGAGAGGTATTAATCACATTTACTGCTATACCACACTCCCCCCAGTCACTAGTCTCTATATGTGTACATAGGCAAAGGTCAATTTACACATATGTAATAGGGCACTTGCATTAGCACCTTGAATTTACACATGTAATAGCACCTTGAATAATGATTCACAAGGAATTATGGGAGTTGTATGTCAGAGTTAGGCTCAATAGGGGACTTGCATGTCCGCCATCTTGAATATTGATTTGCAAGGAATTATGGGAGTTGTATGTCAGAGTTAGGCTCAATAGGGGACTTGCATGTCCGCCATCTTGAATAATCATTCACAAGGATTTATGGGTGTTCTATGTCAGAGTTAGGCTCAATAGGAGACTTGCATGTCCGCCATCTTGAATATTGATTTGCAAGGAATTATGGGAGTTCTATGTCAGAGTTAGGCTCAATATGGGACTTGCATGTCCGCCATCTTGTATCTTGGTTCACATGGAATTATGGGAGTTGTATATCAGAGTAAGGCTCAATAGGGGACTTGTATGTCCACCATCTTGAATAGTGATTTGCAAGGAATTATGGGAGTTGTATGTCACTGTAAGGCTCAATAGGGGACTTGCATGTCCGCCATCTTGAATAGTGATCCTTCACATGGAATGCTGATTTGCAAGGAATTATGGGAGTTGTATGGCAGGATTAGGTCCAATAGTAAAATCTTGATCTGCATGGAACTATGCATAATTATGTTCAGCATGGAATTTACTCCATATTCCCAAGTACAGACAGATCATACATGTTGTATGTACATAAGATATTTGGGTCAGATCATCAGAAAATGTACAATTCACTTTCACCAATCCCTTCAAATAACCAAAATTTAAGACGGAAATCTGGTTCAAAGTACAGATTAATTGAATGAATACAATACAGAATACACTCAGATATATATATACTTAGTATTTGTCATTTTTCACTCTAATTTAGCGAATTTGAGAGATGTGTAGAACTGACCCATTTCCCCATCATATATTCACATTTAATAAGCTATTCTGACTTGGATCTATGGAACGCCATTGGGTCATTTATTCAGTATTTTTTTATGGATCTGACTATTTTCCTAACTTTCTCTAAAAATATAGACAAGGAGTTAAATTTAATGTAATGGTGAATTGGAAGGATTTTGGGATCGAAGATATTACGATGTCTATATATCTGTGCAAACTGAAGTTCAATTTTGCGGGGGTTTGCAGTATTTTCCTGTGGTTTCGGCATCTGTAGTTTATTCTAAATATGTTATTCAGCATTGGACATTATGCAATACAACATTTTTTCTCAGTTCAAGCTGACTTCCTTAACAAAAGTCAAAATGTTGAATAATAGATAGGCGGTAACAAATGGTTGGATGTTAGAATATAATAATAAATCAATAGAAGCTATAACCGGGGGCTGTGTCTCTGAGTTTGACATACGGAAATAGTTGCTTATTATTCGCCCTATTACGCAAAGCCCCTATAGCGCTTTTTGTAGCCCGACCCGTATATTATACATATGGGTCAGGTCGCCAGAAAATGTACAATTCATCTACACCAATATTCCCAAATAACCTAAATTTAAGACAACAAATGAGATTCAAAATCAATTGAACATCACCAAAATGATACATTAAATCAACCCAATACCAAATATAATCAGATATACATCACTTGTCAGTCGAATTCAACAGAATTTAATAAATACATATACTGTATAGAGCTGGCGATTGTACATTTCCGGCGACTTCCCTGCTATAATCTGGGTCAGATTTCCAGAAAATGTACAATTTGCAGCTGTACATATTTAGTAAATTCTACTAAATTAGGCTGCAATTAGGTCAATACAAGGTAAATTCGAGTATATTCTGCATTGCATTGATTCTAGCAATCTGTTCGGTTAGGTTAAATTATATTCTGAAATGTATTTCCGTCTAAAATTTGGGTTATTTGAACAAATTGTTGAAGCCGAATTGTACATTTTTGGCGACTTCCCCCATGTGGCACTGACCCGATCGGCTTTCACTACCAACAATGCATTGCGCCGTGCAGTGAATAGTGTGAGTGGAGGGAGGGAGGGAGAGCGCGTGGAACAGCCAACCACTCCCAATAATACACTTATAACACACTGGTTCCCAGAAGCCTTCCAATCAACCTCTCCCCAACACTTCTCAACCCAACCTCAGCCTTTACACCTTGTGTGGATTTACCTCGTGCCCATATGTGAACTGGAACACATATAACAAGCTTTAGCAGGGTTATTATATGTACCTTTGCACATGTATATTACTCAGATACGTGTACTTTAGATACATGTACATTAGATACATGTACATACGTAGGATACATGTATCTATATGGATACATCATACATAGCACACGTGTGGCCCAGGAAGGATTCTTTTGCCAAATAGAGAAACAATATATTTCAGGGAGAGGTGTATTACTACGACCTAGGAACAATTACCAGGAATACTTCTAGGAAACTATATACTACATGTGAACAGCAATACTCCGAGCATATTATATAATTATATAGCACCTTGGATAATATAATTATCATATATTCCTAGAAGCAATGATACACAGAATATGTGGATGAAATCATGTGTATGAATACACCCTAGGTTGTATATGGGTCAGATCGTCAGAAAATGCACAATCAGCAGCACTACACATTTAGGCAATTCTGCTAAATTAGGCTGAAAAATGGTCAATACTAGATATATCTGAGTATATTTGGTATTGGCTTGATTCAAACAACCTATTTAGTTGTGTTGAACTGACTCATTTGAGTTATTTGAGAGAATTGGTGAAAGTGAATTGTACATTTTCTGGCGATTTCGCCCATATATATATATATATATATATATATATATATGGAATACGGCTAAACTATACAACTAGTATCACTAATGGAATACACCCATCCATGAGGATATTGTAGGGAGATATATACATGTATGTATTACATGTTTAGAGAGTCCCTCCAAACCTTCTCCAGTCTAGGCTCAGAGTTGAGAGAGTCCCTCCAAACTGAGGAAAGCTTCTCCAATCTAGGCTCAGAGTTTAGAGAGTCCCTCCAAACTGAGGAAAGCTTCTCCAGTCTAGGCTCAGAGTTTAGAGAGTCCCTTCAAACTGAGGGAGGTTTCTCCAGTCTACGGCTAAATTATACAACTGGTATAGTATATGGCTAATGGAATACACCCATCCATGAGGATATTATAGGGAGATATATGCATGTATGTATTACATGTTGCTAGGGTAGTATTATATGACTGAGTGGTGTATTTGTGTGTAGAGTAAATGTACGTGTAATATTCACACAACGCTAGGGAAACATTAATAAGTGAAGTGAAGAATGGATTACGGTACAACGACCCTTGTGCAGGATTACCGCCGCCAATAAGTGAATACTCACCTTCCAAACCAGGTATACGTGTTGACTTTATTACTACTAATCTAGGCTCAGAGTTGAGAGAGTCCCTTCAAACTGAGGGACGTTTCTCCAGTCTAGGCTCAGAGTTTAGAGAGTCCCTTCAAACCTTCCCTGTCTAGGCTCAGAGTACAGAGAATGCCTCCAAACCTTCTCCAGTCTAGGCTCAGTGTTTAGAGAGTCCCTCCAAACCTTCCCTGTCTAGGCTCAGAGTTGAGAGAGTCCCTTCAAACTGAGGAGAGCTTCTCCATCCTAGGCTCAGAGTTCAGAGAGTCCCTCCAAACTGAGGAAAGCTTCTCCAGTCTAGGCTCAGAGTTGAGAGTCCCTCCAAACTGAGGGAACGCTTGTCCAGTCTAGGCTCAGAGTCCAGAGGGTCCCTCCAAACTGAGGGAACGCTTCTCCAGTCTTGGCTTATAGTTAAGAGAGTCCCTCCAAACTGAGGGAATGTTACTCCATCCTAGGCTCAGAGTTGACAGAGTCCCTCCAAACCTTCCCTGTCTAGGCTCAGAGTTGGGAGAGTCCCTCCAAACTGAGGAACGTTTCTCCAGTATAGGCTCAGAGTTTAGAGAGTCCCTCCAAACCTTCTCCAGTCTAGGCTCAGAGTTGAGAGAGTCCCTCCAAACTGAGGGAAAGCTTCTCCAGTCTAGGCTCAGAGTTGAGAGAGCCCCTCCAAACTGAGGAAAAGCCTCTCCAGTCTAGGCTCAGTGTTTAGAGAGTCCCTCCAAACCTTCCCTGTCTAGGCTCAGAGTTGAGAGAGTCCCTCCAAACTGAGGGAAAGCTTCTCCAGTCTGTTTATCTAATCCTATATTCAGTGCTATAACTTGCAGGTCGTGGATATAATATATGACTCTATTTTATTTTACCAGTTGAAATTATAGAATTGTTTTATTGAGGAAATTTCCATTTATAGCCCGAGCTGTCTAAATTAATTAATATATATTAATAAATGATAATATAATAAATGGGTGATAATTAATATAAATACAATGAGGTTACACAATGTTACGTAATGTTACATAACATAAACCGCGCTGATGCACTTATTTAAAATCATGATATATTTTGAGGATGTAAACGTTTAGAGTTTAGCAGGTTTAGAGTCGGCGGTGCCTTAGGCCAAAAAGCTAATAAAAGCAGGAAAACAGGTTTTCCTAACCCGGAACTGTCTAAAAGCACATTTCCCATGTTTTAGACAACTATTGTTATAAAAAAAGACATTTTGTTCAGTTTCTGGGAGGTGGTTTCCTTAAAAAAAAAAGTTCCCACCTACCTAGTTTTCAGCCAGATAAATAGGAAATACACCTATTTTTGTTTGCCTTATATAGGGTTAATTACGATTGTTGTGCAGTGGGTGTGGGGTGTGTGTGTGTGGGGGGGGGGGGTGAGTGTGTGTGTGTGGGGGGGGGTAGAGTAGGGGGGGAGTAGAGTAGGGGAAGTAGAGTGGGGGGGGGGGGGGGGGTAGAGTAGGAGGGGGGTAGAGATGGGGGGACTAGAGTAGGGGGGGGGGTTAGAGTATGATCCAGTCATACACACAGTGCTACAAATATACCCCACTGACCCTAGACTGATCCCATTATTACCTCATCATACCAGCCCGCCGTCATGTTTGTCCATTATTACCTCATCATACCAGCCGCCATGTTTGTCCATTATTACCTCATCATACCAGCCGTCATGTTTGTCCATTATTACCTCATCATACCAGCCGTCATGTTTGTCCATTATTACCTCATCATACCAGCCCGCCGCCATGTTTGTCCATTATTACCTCATCATACCAGCCCGCCGCCATGTTTGTCCATTATTACCTCATCATACCAGCCCGCCGCCATGTTTGTCCATTATTACCTCATCATACCAGCCGCCATGTTTGTCCATTATTACCTCATCATACCAGCCGCCATGTTTGTCCATTATTACCTCATCATACCAGCCGTCATGTTTGTCCATTATTACCTCATCATACCAGCCGTCATGTTTGTCCATTATTACCTCATCATACCAGCCGTCATGTTTGTCCATTATTACCTCATCATACCAGCCCGCCGCCATGTTTGTCCATTATTACCTCATCATACCAGCCGCCATGTTTGTCCATTATTACCTCATCATACCAGCCGTCATGTTTGTCCATTATTACCTCATCATACCAGCCCGCCGCCATGTTTGTCCATTATTACCTCATCATACCAGCCCGCCGCCATGTTTGTCCATTATTACCTCATCATACCAGCCGCCATGTTTGTCCATTATTACCTCATCATACCAGCCGCCATGTTTGTCCATTATTACCTCATCATACCAGCCGTCATGTTTGTCCATTATTACCTCATCATACCAGCCGCCATGTTTGTCCATTATTACCTCATCATACCAGCCGTCATGTTTGTCCATTATTACCTCATCATACCAGCCGTCATGTTTGTCCATTATTACCTCATCATACCAGCCGCCATGTTTGTCCATTATTACCTCATCATACCAGCCCGCCGCCATGTTTGTCCATTATTACCTCATCATACCAGCCCGCCCTCATGTTTGTCCATTATTACCTCATCATACCAGCCGTCATGTTTGTCCATTATTACCTCATCATACCCGCCGTCATGTTTGTCCATTATTACCTCATCATACCAGCCCGCCGCCATGTTTGTCCATTATTACCTCATCATACCAGCCGTCATGTTTGTCCATTATTACCTCATCATACCAGCCCGCCGCCATGTTTGTCCATTATTACCTCATCATACCCAGCCGCCATGTTTGTCCATTATTACCTCATCATACCAGCCCGCCCTCATGTTTGTCCATTATTACCTCATCATACCAAGCCGCCATGTTTGTCCATTATTACCTCATCATACCCGCCGTCATGTTTGTCCATTATTACCTCATCATACCAGCCGCCATGTTTGTCCATTATTACCTCATCATACCAGCCGTCATGTTTGTCCATTATTACCTCATCATACCAGCCGCCATGTTTGTCCATTATTACCTCATCATACCAGCCGTCATGTTTGTCCATTATTACCTCATCATACCAGCCGTCATGTTTGTCCATTATTACCTCATCATACCAGCCGCCATGTTTGTCCATTATTACTCATCATACCAGCCCGCCGCCATGTTTGTCCATTATTACCTCATCATACCCGCCGTCATGTTTTGTCCATTATTACCTCATCATACCAGCCGCCATGTTTGTCCATTATTACCTCATCATACCAGCCGCCATGTTTGTCCATTATTACCTCATCATACCAGCCGCCATGTTTGTCCATTATTACCTCATCATACCAGCCCGCCCTCATGTTTGTCCATTATTACCTCATCATACAGCCGTCATGTTTGTCCATTATTACCTCATCATACCAGCCGCCATGTTTGTCCATTATTACCTCATCATACCAGCCCGCCGTCATGTTTGTCCATTATTACCTCATCATACCCGCCGTCATGTTTGTCCATTATTACCTCATCATACCAGCCGCCATGTTTGTCCATTATTACCTCATCATACCAGCCGCCATGTTTGTCCATTATTACCTCACCATACCAGCCGTCATGTTTGTCCATTATTACCTCATCATACCAGCCGCCATGTTTGTCCATTATTACCTCATCATACCCGCCGTCATGTTTGTCCATTATTACCTCATCATACCCAGCCGCCATGTTTGTCCATTATTACCTCATCATACCAGCCGTCATGTTTGTCCATTATTACCTCATCATACCAGCCCGCCGTCATGTTGTCCATTATTACCTCCATCATACCAGCCCGCCCTCATGTTTGTCCATTATTACCTCATCATACCAGCCGTCATGTTTGTCCATTATTACCTCATCATACCAGCCGCCATGTTTGTCCATTATTACCTCATCATACCAGCCGCCATGTTTGTCATTATTACCTCACCATACCAGCCGTCATGTTTGTCCATTATTACCTCATCATACCAGCCGCCATGTTTGTCCATTATTACCTCATCATACCCGCCGTCATGTTTGTCCATTATTACCTCATCATACCAGCCGCCATGTTTGTCCATTATTACCTCATCATACCAGCCGTCATGTTTGTCCATTATTACCTCATCATACCAGCCCGCCGTCATGTTTGTCCATTATTACCTCATCAGTACCAGCCGTCATGTTTGTCCATTATTACCTCATCATACCAGCCCGCCATGTTTGTCCATTATTACCTCATCATACCAGCCGCCATGTTTGTCCCATTATTACCTCATCATACCAGCCGTCATGTTTGTCCATTATTACCCCATCATACCCCGCCGCCATGTTTGTCCATTATTACACTCATCATACCCGCCGTCATGTTTGTCCATTATTACCTCATCATACCAGCCGCCATGTTTGTCCATTATTACCTCATCATACCAGCCGCCATGTTTGTCCATTATTACCTCATCATACCAGTCCGCCGTCATGTTTGTCCATTATTACCTCATCATACCAGCCCGCCGCCATGTTTGTCCATTATTACCTCATCATACCAGCCCGCCGTCATGTTTGTCCATTATTACCTCATCATACCAGCCCCGCCTCATGTTTGTCCATTATTACCTCATCATACCAGCCGCCATGTTTGTCCATTATTACCTCATCATACCAGCCGTCCATGTTTGTCCATTATTACCTCATCATACCAGCCCGCCCTCATGTTTGTCCATTATTACCTCATCATACCAGCCCGCCGCCATGTTTGTCCATTATTACCTCATCATACCAGCCCGCCCTCATGTTTGTCCATTATTACCTCATCATACCAGCCGCCATGTTTGTCCATTATTACCTCATCATACCAGCCGCCATGTTTGTCCATTATTACCTCATCATACCAGCCCGCCGCCATGTTTTGTCCATTATTACCTCATCATACCAGCCCGCCGCCATGTTTGTCCATTATACCTCATCATACCAGCCGTCATGTTTGTCCATTGTTACCTCATCATACCAGCCGTCATGTTTGTCCATTATTACCTCATCATACCAGCCCGCCCTCATGTTTTGTCCATTATTACCTCATCATACCAGCCCGTCATGTTTGGTCCACTATTACCTCATCATACCAGCCCGCCGTCATGTTTGTCCATTATTACCCTCATCATACCAGCCCGCCCTCATGTTTGTCCATTATTACCTCATCATACCAGCCCGCCGCCATGTTTGTCCATTATTACCTCATCATACCAGCCCCGCCCTCATGTGTTGTCCATTATTACCTCATCATACCCGCCGTCATGTTTGTCCATTATTACCTCATCATACCAGCCCGCCGCCATGTTTG
>OW804097.1:9674201-9770971 GCA_942159475.1 Sthenelais limicola
CCCCACCACTCCTCCATAACTCCTCCACGGGCCCTATATAGATGGAACCAAGCAAGGGGGAAGTCTGTACACTTGTTATTGACCGAGGGAGCGCGGGAAGATAGAGGGCGTTAGCCCGAGATCTTCTGCGCTCCCGAGGTCACTAACAAGTGTACAGACTTCACCCGAGCTTTGTTCCATATTTATTACACCCCATTAATAAATAAAAAATATAATTAATTAAAAATAAAAGAAGTAATTTAAGTTTTTGGTGGACCTACTTGTTGTATGCGCCAAGGGTGACATAACTCACATGTTATGCACCACTTTGACCAAGTGTGACATACAATGCTGAAGGTATAGGAAGCAACATCACAGGGGTGTAATAAAATGAGCCCCCATCCACACCACTATAGACTCATGGTGAATAACTAGTGTACCAACTCACAGTTGGTCAACAATTAATGTATTAATCAAATGATAAATTATATGGGTCAGATTTTCAGAAAATGTACAATTCAACTTCACCAATCTTCTCAATTAACCCAAATTCGGATAAATATTATGTAATTGGCCTCTAATACAATACAAAAAATTAGACGAAAATAAAGTTCAGTTATTAGTCAGATTTTCAGAAAATGTACAGTTGGCAGCTGTACACATTTAGTAAATTCTGCTAAATTAGGCTCCACCTCCATATGGACAAAAGAATGCATTCATTTGTTAAATTGTATGATTTCGGATTGTATGTATTTTTATCAGATTGTATGTATTTCTTTTGATAATTTTATTTCGACTTAATGTCGTGAGAACATATTTTCATGAGATACAATCAAAAGGGTAAAATAGTTCACAATACGATACTTTTTACAGATGGTAAATAATAATGTTTTGCATAGCCATGATCTTTCCCTAGCCATGACTTCTATCATGTATAATTGATACCCAAGTGATATAGAATAACCTGGGATGAGTTGGATTTCTACACTAGAATGTGTTTGTTATTTTTAACAATTTCTCACAAATCACAATACATTGTATAAGTCCAGTAGGAAGACCTGCAGGTTGCAGACTCTGTGAGCTTTGTGTCGATGTACTTGTACAAAAAGGAAATAAAATCTAGTCATATACTTTATATTATATGGTTTGAGCGTGAGGATGAAGGTGTCGGCACATTACTATTTACACCCTCACCTCCCCCATACAATATACACATGTGGTGGGTGAAGTCGCCAAAAAATGTACAATTCACCTTCGCCAATTCTCTCAAATAACCCAAATTTAAGACAAAAATATAGTTCAAAATGCAGTTCAACCTAACCAAACAGATTGCTAGAACCAATGCAATGTCGAATATACTCAAATTTTCCTGGTATTGACCAAATTGCAGCTTAATTTAGCAGCATTTACTAAATGTGTACAGCTGCCAATTGTACATTTTCTGAAAATCTGACCCATACCCTCATCTCCCATGGACACACCTCGCCTATACAATATACGCACATTCCTAGCGTTAGACCACTGTTGCAATATCTTTACAATATGTGATCCGTTTTAGGAAAATGAGTCATAAGTTGCAAAAATGATATTTTTTAAAATGTTTATTTCATACGATCACTTTATTGGAATGTTCTGATTTTTGGGGAGTCCATTACCTATCATTACGTCAGCCGATGTATCAAATTTCAGGATAATCTATGTAATATATCCTCTCGTTTTAAAGGTCCTCAAATGGAGTACATTTAGTTACTTTACTGGTTAATGCTCCCCAGAAATATTGCAAAATTTTCTCTTCAAAAATAAAAATATCAAACTTAAAATCTGGAAATACTTATTAGATTATTAGAGTGTTTACTATCATTGAAATCGACTTGGTCTCATCTTTTCAAATATGGTGATATCTCAAAATCCATTTTTTGCGACTTATGACTCATTTTCTTGAAACACATCACATATAGTAGCTAAATGTGGAGCCTGGGTGAACCTACCACTTCTAGCGTGGACAAACAATATAATTTGAGTTAACTTGGGACCGGCAAATGTATATTTAGAGGACGATTGTTATGCCTTAAATTAGGGATTTCGCATTTTAAAAATAGATTAACATTCAGTCAGAAGAGTTGGGCGGGCGTGGTGAAATGTAAAATATGGGTCAGATTTTCAGAAAATGTACAATTGGCAGCTGTTTCTTAACTAATATCAAATGTGTGACTTGTGAGATAGAGATAATTCTGAAGGTCACTAACTTTAGCAAAGTAGGTAAATTCAGTTAAATCTACTCCTTAGAATAACCTCAGATATACATTCAATACACAGTATTGAAATACTGTGTATACGACTACCAACGCTAAGCATCCGCAAAATTAGAAGGATTCTAACCCAGGGTTCTTGTCGAAAATAAATTGAGAAACATTGATGTCAATTTTTCAAAATATTGATCAATATTTTGTGACTTGTGACTCATTTTCCTTTAACACATCTCTGGATTGCAAACCTTGCAAAGTTTGCAATATTTCTCGATGGGCAATAACCAGTAAAGTAACAAAATACATAGGATGACCTTAAAAGGCAAGGACATATATTTAATACAATGTCCTGAAAATTGATACATAGATTCATATGACTAACAGCGCTATACCCTGCAAATATCAGAACATTTCAATTTGTCTATTCATATGGGTATCCCACAATGCATTGCTAGTATTATGACCCCTATATAAGGACTGATTCCCCGCGAACAAAGCATTATTGTATACGGCACCCCTGAGGAAGGATACTAAGCTATGCGAAATGTTGGGCACAATAAAAATACACATTCCAAAACCCACGAATCCATCGTTCCTCCTCGCAATAAGCGACCACCAAGTTCATCTGGTTTTCAAGCCTAGTTAGTAGTGCAAAATCCCACTATTATTTCAATAAAGGGATCTTGTAAATAAAACACTGAGAAATATCATTGTTGCCCCTTGTGATTCATTAATTGCTCTGTATTACACAAATCGGCCAAACTTTGCAGCCAAACTAAGCACTTTCCATTTCACAAATCTGCCAACTTTGCACCCAGACTAACCTATGTCCATTTCTTGTATCTTGCAGCCGAACGTCAGAATGCCAGTGTTAGGAGGGCAGGATGTTGCGGCGCGGTTGCGGCGCGGCGTGGAGGAGGTTGCGGCGGCCGTAACGCAAGGCGTTGCGGGCGCGGCTGCGGACGTAACGGAGGCCGCAGGAGGCGAATCTGGCACCGCAGGGCCGCAAACAACCGAGAAAACAGTGGGCGACAAGATGAAAGAGGCGCTCATGAAGGAGTTGGACAAACTGCCTCGTAAGTGGAATATTTTAGTTTTTATTATTTATGTCATTTTTGTCTTATTTTGAAGTATTTGTGTTACAATTTGCAGCTGGCGGTCTCCCGGTGGACTTATTCTTCTGTATATTATAGGTCTCCATGGCGACGTAAAGTTAATATTTTGTGGGTTTTCTGTATAGGTCTCCACAGCGAAGTATGGTTAAGATTTTGTGGGTTTTCTATATAGGTCTCCACGACAAAGTAAGGTTTATATTTTGTGGGTTTTCTGTATAGGTCTCCACTGCGAAGTATGGTTAAGATTTTGTGGGTTTTCTATATAGGTCTTCACGACAAAGTAAGGTTTATATTTTGTGCGTTTTCTATTATAGGTCTCCACGACAAATTAAGGTTAACATTTTGTGGATTTCTATATTATATATAGGTCTCCATAGCAACCATCTTTTGTGGAAAGGAGTTTTAGGGATCCTGAAAAGAAATCACACAAAATGTTTTCCATGAAAGGCACTGGAAAAAGCTCATACTTATTTGTTATATTATTAATTATTGTGGTTTTTTTTAAAGGAATTGTTGTTAAAATGCTTTGTTAAAATGAGCAGCTATGGCTTTGTCATAGCTTACTGGGTCGTTGTGCCATGGAAAAAGGAAAGTTTGGGTCATATCTGTCTTCCTTCTTTGTGATATCCTAAGGAAAGGTTTTGAGAAAATTGTAACTAGGATATTTGCGAGTTTTCAGGAGTCCTATTGTCTGAATTACTTGTTTTATTCACTCTTAATTTGTTTCAAAAACTGTTTTTCTCTTTAGATTATTGGGATTATTTTAAAATATTTTCTTAGTTGGTATTGTTAAGGTGTGAATGGAAGAATAGCAAACGAACGTGTGGTCTTCGTGAGAAGAACTAAGCAACTGATTTAATGAATAATGAGATATTATAATTAATGGGTGATAATTAGATAGATAATGAGGTTACACAATGTTACGTAATGTTACATAACAGTATATATCACCAAGGACACAACCATTTGTTTTCTCTTCTGACAAAGAGTTAAGCAAAATGCTAAAAGAAGATTTGATGGAAAAAAACACGAAAACTTTCTCAAATTCAATCTGCAGTAATTGTCGTCTGCTAGTCACTGGTTGCCAGCGTCTGGCCTGCATTCTTGCTGAGTCAGCTTTATTTGTCCAACAATTAGTTCAACGATTGATAGATTCTTGGAGACAGTTTGAAATCTTTAGATTCTAAGACTTGATGGCAAAAACTGCGATTCACTAGCAGTCTTGTTGGATTGTGAGATGACTAATTTAGTCTTTATAATTATTATTAGATCGGTTTAATAACGCTGTGAAGTTTTAAAGTAAACCTTGTATTTTTATTTAGAAAATTCAGTGCGCACCTAGCGGCCAAGGTCAAGGTCACTCATTAACATATCCGTGCTATTCTAAGGTTGGAAAGGAATCCTTGAATTTCTTGAATATTATTACACATTTTGATGAAGTTTTTTTTAAAAATTTCATTTGAGACCAATACATCATTGAAATAGATTAATAGAAATAACGCAGTCTCATTTATAATTAGGTTCATCTGTCATGTCATATCTTTTCTCATATTTGTGTGCATCATTTTATTTTACCTCATTCCATGATAAACTGACTCGATTATTAGTGTAGTTGATCTCGGGTCAGGAACAGGGTAAAAAACGGGAATAATCCAGACCTTATATCATATCATATCATATCATATCATAAATAGAGCGTTTCCACGGTTTGTATGGGTCAGGCCTTCTGAAAATGTACAATGGGCAGCTCTACACATTAAGTACATTCTGCTTAATACGGCTGCCTACTGAATATATTTGATATTGCTTTCATCCGATGAATATATTTGGTTATCTTCAAGTGTTTTAACCTCATTTTTTCTCCAATAAATTTGGATAATTTGAGAGAATTAGTGAAGGCGAATTGTACTCTTTTTTTAATTATAAATATGTTCCTATAATAGGAAAGCACCGTATAGTAAACCGCTAGTAACTGCCCATATAATAGCAAGGGTTTAACAGCGGTTTTACAACAGACCAAAGATGGATGTTTTGGCCATTTGCCAAGTTGCTTTTTCCAGAAATGGTCGAGAAAAACTGAGTCGATCATTCAAAGCCTCTCCTGCCAATATATCAATACTTGATGGATCGACACAACCTGCTGAGCACAGCTATTACAGTCTAGGCTCAGAGCTGAGAGACTCCCTTCAAACTGAGGGAAAGTCTCTCCTGCCAATATATCAATACTTGATGGATCGACACAACCTGCTGAGCACAGCTATTACAGTCTAGGCTCAGAGCTGAGAGATTCCCTTCAAACTGAGGGAAAGCCTCTCCTGCCAATACATCAATACTTGATGGATCGACACAACCTGCTGAGCACAGCTATTACAGTCTAGGCTCAGAGCTGAGAGAGTCCCTTCAAACTGAGGGAAAGCCTCCTGCCAATATATCAATACTTGATGGATCGACACAACCTGCTGAGCACAGCTATTACAGTCTAGGCTCAGAGCTCAGAGAGTCCCTTCAAACTGAGGGAAACCTCTAGAAACCACAAAATGCCATTATAATCCCATTAGGGCCGCAAATCCCATTAGGACGCCTACTCCAGGGCGGAAAAACCATTAGCGTAGTATATACGCACTGACATACCATTCTTATCTGATCTGAGAGGCTATGAGCCTAGATTGATTATATATACAGACTATAAACAGTTAAAAACGTTAAAAAACGTTAATAAAAAGTTTGCTTCTAGTTTTAGCCAAGTGCTCAAGACCTGTATCAATGAATCGATGATCACAATTGATTGGTTTTACTTCCTCAAGTGAGAGTTATTGATTCTGCGGTCTATGTTTAGCTGGAGTGTAGGGGGGGGGGTGTATCGGTGGATTATTGGTAATCACGCAGATATACTAATATGTGATGTGTCACAGGGAAATGAGTCACAAGTAGCAAACAATGGATTTCGAGATTATCATCACTTTGAAAAGATGAGATCAAGCCGATTCCAATGATAGTAAACACTAGGTGCATCTAATAAGGATGTATATTTCTTATGCATGAAAAACATGTTTACAATATTTCTTGATAAAAATATGTGTATCGTCTACATATTTAAACAGTTAAATCTACGCATATCAAATCAAGTTCATGATTGTTTTCATTTTGTGGACGCTAAGGTGCAAACTTTCTCCACAGGCTGGTAGCGACCTCTTCAGTGCAGATCTGGTACTGAACCTACCTGTAGTTTCTCCACCTTTTTACGCCTCAGTGCCTTCACTCTCCCCCCTCTCCCCCCACCCCTCTCTCCCCGTCACGCATTCCACCGACCTATTTCTGTCATCTGAATACTTGCACCACATACACACACGGCCTCTCCCCAGCCACTGTGGTGGCCGTAACGTTATACCTTACGTACGGAGGAGGCACGTATACAACACGTAACATGGAACGTTAACACCTGCATCCAACCTCCACCACCTCCAATATACCACCAACTGGAGGAGAAACACTTTATTTACAACAATTTACCACTCAGTGTTCACTTGGAAGTCAGGTATTTTCTCCAGTGTGGGAGGGGTTGGTCCCTGCCACCCCACCTGTACCCACCTGTACCTCAGGTAGCACCTCACCTGCAAGGATCGAGCCCTCTCTGATCTAAGGTTTGGGTCGGGGCACAACACCTGTGATCACAAGATGATAGGTATGGAACATTAGCTAACATTGGAAGGGACATTACCTTTGGATTACTGTGTATGAGCATATAAGAGGTGTATTCTTCTACTGGAGACATGTTTGACTTATAAATATATATACATCTGTGAGTGGCAAGCCTGTTTATAGGCTCAGAACCCCCCTTCAAACTGAGGGAAACTTGAGTGGCCGCGAAATCCCATTAGGACGGTAGTGGTGGTTCCACTCAAGGGCCAGGAAAGCCATTAGTATAGCGAACTTATTACCCTGTATGTATATATATATATACAACGGCCACCCGTCCTGACTATAATTATAGTCACCTTACATGTTTCTATTCATAGAAAAGTGAAATCGGCTGGATTTAGAAACTTCTTCTCTTTAAGTGGTGCTCTATTTACACAACCCAACCCGTCTGCAGCTACTTGTACCCTTGGATTTAACATATGGATTAAAATCTTCATCATCTCCGTCATTATCCTGTATTTAGCCATAGAAAAAGGACATTTTCGATGGTTTTCAACGAGAAACTTGTACTTTAGAGTTAAAAACATGGAGTAATTACATTCAAGTTGCTTCAAGTTAGCTGTCCAGCGATGCATAGCGGATCCCACTAATGCATTACATACAGTTCACCTACTTGAGGGTGTGTTGCCTTCTAGTATCAAAGATTTGACCAGTCACATCCTATTATATGGTTGTCCTTATATAAACCGATTTCTTGTTAAAGAGAATTGACTATTTAAGGTGTGGTATCAGGCATATCGTACATTGGTTGGTTATATCAGGGTATCAGGGGGTATCAGGTCACTAAAACCAGTATAACGTTAAATTAGAGCTGTATAAGGGCCAGATTTTCAGAAAATGTACAATTGGCAGCTCTACATATTTAGTAGATTTTGCTAAATTAAGCCGCAATTTGGTCAGTACTAGGTAAATTCGAGTATATTCGGCATTTATTGCATTGATTCTAGCAATCTGTTTTGTAAGGTTGAACTGTATTTTGAACTTTATTTTCGTCTGAAATTTGTGTTATTTGAAAGGATTGGTGAAGATGAATTGTGCATTTTCTAGCGACTTCATCCATAAATGTAGGATTAATAGTGGTTATATATTAAAAAAGATGAGTCAAGTCGTCAGAAAATGTACAATTCGCCTTCACCAATCCTCTCATATAACCAAAATTTAAGACAGAAATGACTTTCAGTTTGACATAACTGAACTGATTGCTTGAATCCAGGCAATACCAAATATACGCAGATATACCTAGTATTGACCATTCTCAGACCAATTTAGCAGAATTTGCTAAATATATAGAGTTGCTGATTGTACATTTTCTGACGATCTGACCCAGATGTTATAATATAGAAAACACAACGAGGTTTCATGGGGCAATATTTGCCAAAATGTAGGCTAAAGGATGACTAACATTATAGGTAAGCAATATAGGGAGAAAATAGAACAAATTCTCAATGGAGAATTTGGTGGGAATGTCTCTAAATATTACAAATATTTCGTTTCAATTTAAAATAGCCCTGGAACTTAAGACTTGGTTTAATTCGATAAATCGACCAACATCTGACCCTTTCTATCAATTCTGCTGCAAGAAAATTGTGAAAAATTGTGAAAAGAACATGTTCCTATATTATATAAAGAGCGAGGCTAACCTTGTAACATTGAGTGAATGGACGGATCCGCCCTGATCCCATACATTGCATACACCGACTTACCAGGGTATTAGGGTGTATGGAGTCTACCATGGGGCTCTAACTCGCTCCAGTCAATGTTTAAGCGGTGGTAGTCAATCCCCCCTTAAGCTGTATACATATACCTGATACCTGGATATAGGTGGGTCAGATTTTCTGAAAATGTACAATTCGCCTTCACCAATCCTCTCCAATAACCCACATTTAAGGCAGAAATGAGCTTCAAAATGCAGTTTAACATAACAGAACTGATACTTTAAATCAATGCGATACCAAATATACTTAGATATACGCGGTATTCTTCATTTTTCAGCCTAATTTAGGAGAACTTCCTAGATATGTAGAGCTGCCAATTGTACATTTTCTGAAAATCTGACCCAGGTATGTATGTGTACAAGGTCTAGTCACAAGAGTCGTTCCACATGATAAACAATTGGCATTTTCTCATTCGGAAAATCAGGATTCAAAAGTCCTTTAGATGTGATATTAAAGATCCTAATAAACGTGGGAGGGGGGCGGGGGGGGGGGGAGCTAATGATATTGATATTTCAAAATGTTTCAATTCCCCAAATGCAAAGAATTATTTCAAGATACAAGTTCAAATGTATTGCAATATATAATATATTAACTGCATAGATGGTCAATATGTATACGACTCCTAATAAACGGGAACATTACCTTGTAATTCAGGATTTTTTATAAGGAAATTCTGGCAAGAACTGAGTACTTTTCCCAGGAAGGTGCAGCAGACACTAGTCGGGTCAGATTTTCAGAAAATGTACAATTGGCAGCTGTACACATGTAGTAAATTCTGCTAAATTAGGCTGAAATTTGGTCAATACTAGGTAAACTCGAGTATATTTAGCATTGCATTGATTCTAGCAATCTGTTTGGTTAGGTTGAACTGTATTTTGAACTTTATTTTCGTCTGAAATTTGGGTTATTTGAGGGGATTGGTGAAAGTATATTGTGCATTTTCTGGCGACTTCACCCAATAAACCTGAACAATACATGATATATATACATGTTGTATACATGTAGAATAGCAGCTGAAGCTTGATGTAGCCAACACTGGTAGCGAGGCTATTCTCTGACCCCCTGACGGGCAGAAGTGGAACAACGGATGCCAGAATGTGATACATCGCCCAGATATTGGTCCAGAAAATGTACAATCGGCAGCTCTACACATTTAGGAAATGTTGTTAATTAGGCTGGAAAATGAAGAATACCGGGTATATCTGAGTATATTTCGGACTGTGTTGATTTATAGTATCAGTTCTGTTATGTTAAACTGTATTTTGAAGCTCATTTCTGTCTTAAATGTGGATTATTTGAAGTATTAGTGAAGTCCAATTGTACATTTTCTGAAGATCTGACCCTCATAGTATACTTGCCTAGATGTGTCACAGGGGATCTCTACACACCCGGGGGAGGACGGGGGAGAGAAGAGGGAGAGAGAGAGGGCAGAGGGAGAGGGAGAGAGGGCATAGGGGGAAAGGGAGGAAATACCACCATATATATGCACTGAGATATATAGGCTAACTTCAGTTGCTGTTTTAGAGAGAGAGAGGGAGTGAAAGAGAGAGAGAAATACCACCATATAATGCACTGAGATATACTAACTACAGTTGCTGCTGTTTTCACACGAGAGAGAATCGATTTCATGGAATTCCATATAGTGCCTTGGATACGTATATAAGTACGGGTACTGATACTTCCAACTCTTACAGGAAAACTTGTTAAAATATCGACAATTTGTGTACAAGGATGCTGGCAAAGTGACAAAGATTGAAACTCATAAAATCACATTAGTTTACCTTTGGAATTTGGTTTTTAGCGCAATTTTAGATTTAGATACTTTTATTCAATCAAGGATTACATTAAGAAGAAATTCTCCGTGGGCTTGTGGGAGGTTTTCTATCCTTCTTTTGCCTATTTTACAGTGACTTTTTTAAGGATAAGAACAATGTCACTTTGGTTAATGACTGAAATTGGAATTTATATTTATTAATGGCATTCATGGATTGATTAATCAATGGGGCATGCAGTTTGCATGGACAATTATCATATAGGGGTCAGATATTCAGAAAATGCACAATTGGCAGCTGTACACATTTAGTAAATTCTGCAAAATCAGGCTGCAATTTGGTCAATACTAGGTAAATTCGAGTATATTCAGCATTGCATTGATTCTAGCAATCTGTTTGGTTAGGTTGAACTGTATTTTAAACTTTATTTTTGTCTGAAATTCGGGTTATTTGAGAGGATTGGTGAAGGTGAATTGTGCATTATTTGAAAACCTGACCCATATATTGCCTTTGATATGCCTATACGAGTGTCTAGTGTTATATGAATACTCGTAGACTTGTATGCTTGTTGTCAGGCCATACCCCCCCACCCCCCCCCCACCCCCATCATCGTCAGCACAAGGCGGATATAACATTGGGTTATTACTGTATGCGACTATACGGTGACATTTACAGACACATATTTACCCAATGGTTGTCGACCCCTGGTAGACTGGTCAATACAAGGGGTATAGGGGTCAGTGCCTCCATACACGACTCCACCCTGGACCACCATAGAGAACGGAGAGTTGGTGGTATATGGGTGTATACAGGGTGAGGAGATAGAGAGAGACAGAGATAGAGAGAGAGGAGATAAGAGACAGACAGAGATAGGGAGGGAGAGAGAGAGAAGATAGAGATAAGGGAGAGAGAGAGGAGAGAGAGAGGGAGAGAGGAGGAGAGAGAGAAGATAGAGAGAGGGAGATAGAGAGAGAGGAGATAGAGAGAGACAGACACAGAGAGAGAGGAGATAGAGAGAGGAGATAGAGAGAGGGAGATAGAGAGAGAAGGAGAGATAGGAAGGGAGAGAGAGCAGATAGGGAGAGAGCAGATAGAGAGAGGGAGGATATATATAAAGAGGAGACATAGAGGAGATTGAGACAGAGAGAGGAGTAAGACAGCCAGCCAGACAGGGAGTTTGACCTGTTGTCAGTGTGTGAAGTGTTTGCGGCGGCTCCTTTCATCTTGTACCACCTGAGATAAGCTTATAGCACCTGAGATAAGCTTATAGCACCTGAGATAAGCTTATAGCACCTGAGATAAGCTTATAGCACCTGAGATAAGCTTATAGCACCTGAGATAAGCTTATAGCACCTGAGATAAGCTTATAGCACCTGAGATAAGCTTATAGCACCTGAGATAAGCTTGTACCACCTGAGATAAGCTTATAGCACCTGAGATAAGCTTATAGCACCTGAGATAAGCTTGTACCACCTGAGATAAGCTTATAGCACCTGAGATAAGCTTATAGCACCTGTGTGGATACCAACACCAGGATATGGATACTCACTCCAGTCTAATGTAACAGTACTGTGGTAAATGTCTCAATATTGAGCCCATGGCTCTACAACAATCACACACATATACATCTGGAAGCCTTACAACTGGAAGGGATTATAAGAAGGCTTAAGAGAAGGATTATGTCTTATTAGCCTGGAATATTAGTATTTGTCCGGTGTAAATAATATCGGTATTTACTCTGATTTAAATTCCTAGACATGGAATGTGACTTTACGATATGTTTTCCAAGTAGTTTTGTGGAAAATTATATAAAGTCAGTTACACTAATATAAACAATTCGTCTAAAACTATTTCGGTTCATTTTGGACCATATTCTCCTCCTGAGCGGCCAACATTATATCGTTGAGTGTATAGCCTGATACCTCCCCATCCTGTCTTCCTATTTACTTATATATAGGGAACGAGACAAACCTTATAACACTGAATGGATAGCCTGATTCCACTCGTCTCTATTATCTACAAATTATTGCGATGTGTCACAGAAAATTGAGTCTTAAAACGCAAAAGAAATTATATTTTTCAAACGTTTCCCCCAAATAACATATATGTAGGAATGCTCTGATTTTGTTGATTTTTTTTTTCAAACATATTTGAAATAGAAATACTTATTAGATGTCCTAAAGTTTACTATCATTGGAATCCCCTTGATCTCATCTTTTCAGATATCATGATATCTCAAAATCACTTCTTTGCTATTTTAACTCATTTTTCTGTGTCACATCGATCTCTATATCTCCCAATATACAACAATTTCAATCAAACTTCGCTCACTCACGTTTCCATACCTACGTAGGCTCAAAGATAATGTCGAATATTTGATCTTATACAGGTCAAGGGGCTAAGATAACGCGTCCTTAAGATAAGGTTATATACACATCCCTCAAAGATCCAAGTCTATATGATACCACTCCCTTTCTTCCAGGTAGACGGAGTGGTATATATATACATATAACACCTGGTATTTATAATCATTTCTTTCCAAAACTATCAGGATTCAGGGAAATAATTCTACCAATACAAACCACACAGTGATACTACAGCGTTCCAAGTGTAACTTTTGATCAAGAACCAAGTGAATTATAGATAACTTCCATGGATATTGCCAACTAAAGATCCGCCCAAGATGGGAGGAGGATCTTTATTTCAAGATTCGACCTGTCTGGATGTGACAGTGCCGCTGACATTTCGTCTGTAAAAGATCGGTGACAATTCACGAGTTTTAGAGACTCTCAGGAGAAAAGTCGTTGAGCAAGGGATTCCCTGAGCGATCACTGGGTGCTATATATAAAACATGAACAATGCAACGTCAGCGTTTTTGCAGGGGAGAAGAGGGAAACCGATTTTAACGTTGGACTCGCTAATGTGTCATATGGGATATAAATATACTCTCAAATATTTAGATATCATGCAGGGAATTTCACACACATTCAGTACCCTGTTTTAAGGATATGGCACCCTGTGAAGTTTATATAATTAATTGAAAATATACAGTGAAGAAGGCGAGATTTAATCACAAAGTTTAATCTCATCTTTCCATTAATTTGTTTAATGGAACTTGGCCCGACCATATCATGGAGTGAATGGCCAGACATATGAGATTACTGATAACCACCGAGGCACACCTTGTATCATTGAGTGAATGGCCTGATACCTCTCACTGTGTATACACTACCTCTATACTACCCTAGGCCTGTCTATCCTATAATATTGACTAGTCCCTATAATCTACCTCCCAGCTTTCTGCAAATAAGCAAAACGCTGAAACACAGGAACACTCACTCCTCGCTATAGCCTTGTATGTTAAGTACAGCGAGTCACACCTTGTAACACTGGGTGAATGGCCAGACCCGAGTCATTGTAACCTGTCCAGGATATAGTGCATACGTTGCATCCACATCGTGCTGTGTAGTGGTACTATTTATACCTGCAGGTTTGTCACACTGCAAACAACACTAGTAAACATGGCATCCAACCACCGGGATCGTCCCGAGTTGGAGGAAACTCTAATTCAAAGACAAATCAATGAATTTTTACGGATTATGAGAAAAGAAGTAAAAACTGCAGTACACTCGGTGGCGGCGGCAACAACGCCGAGTGCTTCAGTAACAGCAAAGGCTGCTAATATAGGTAACAATGCAACGATTAGTAACAAGTTGAAAGAGACAACGACACTATTTGTGAAGGAGTTAAATGTGACATTGGATGGTACGACAGTGGCGCCCACTAACGGCACGGACACCGGTGGCGGACATTGGTTCAATGATTTCTTCCTCGCTAAATTATGTGAGTTTATTTTATGATTTAATTGATTTTTTTGTTTGCAGATTTGCTGAAAAACATAGGTGTGTTTCAGATTTATCTGGCTGAAAACTAGGTATAGGGGGGTGGTAACTTTTTTTCAGGAAACCACCTAACAGGGACTGAACTGAAAAAAATGTCAATTTTATAACAATATAGTTGATTTAAATATGGGAAATGTGCTTTTTGACAGTTCCAGGTCAGGAAAACCTGTTTTCCTGCTTTTATTAGCTTTTTTTGTATAAATAAATAAATAAATAAATAAATAAATAAATAAATAAATAAAAGAAAAAAAAGTTGTAAAAAAAATAATCCCCCCCAAAATAAGGCATAGTCAATCTTTTGTTTATGTTGGGGGAGGTTTATACTAGGTAGTACTCTTTATATGTTTTGGGGGGAGGGGGGAGGGAGGGGAGGGGCTGAGTCTATTTAGCAAGGCTGGTATACATTTCATCGATTGATTGATGATTGCACTCAGTTATTTTTTTGTTTTTACAACAGACTTTATTACTGACACCTGCCATCTGGGCATATACATTTCTAAAAACATGTTATATCAAGGTATAAAAGGCGAATATGAATAATTTTTTCAGTGTTTTCAACAATATCAACAATATCTTCCATTAGGCGTCTCCATAGCTTTTTCTCTTCTTAATAATATTGTAATATTACCTCGAGATCAAAGACCCTTTGAATACACCATAAGTACATCATTTATTCATCAGCACGGGAGAGGGTTTTTTTCAACAATTGAGACCAGGCAAAATATCGTTTTCATACCAGAAAAATTTCCTTCTTGGAAACTATATAAGAGTTGAACTTGAGAATGAATGTTCTATTATATAAGCATGAAATCCGTCTTTTTGAGCATATAATTAAATGTATTTAATCAATAAACATAGTGCGGTGGCTATTCCAATCTTCTGAGACAAGCTGCCTTATTTATGTTGGCCAGTCTAACCTGGATCCAACAACAACCGTCCTTTTACTCTGTAATATGTCCTTATTTTTATGTCGGGGAAAGTCAAGAGCTTTTCAATAATGTTTGAGACTTTAGTGTTCAAGTTGTCTTGGATTCTGTTGCTTGCCAACTGCCAGGAGAAGGATTTCTTGTATTCTTTCTCAATTGGATCCTTTTGTTCTGCTAGCTTCAGCTGTCCCAGGTATTCACTCTTCTCTATGACTATGCTATCAGACCTTTCTGACAGTACCATGAGATTGGACTCCTGATCCTTCAACATGGCAACCTTGTTGGTACTCTCATCAGGCTCTTCCACTTCAGTTTCTTCATGCTTTTCAAGCAATTCAAGTAGGGTTTGAAATTGTTTCTGTTCCTTTTGGTAATCTTCCATCTGCTGATTCCTCATTGATTCAACCAGTGCCCTGAGGCCTGGAACTCCGTCCTCACCCATAGTGGGGGAGGAAACAAACCAAAGGCGCTTGTTAAATGATGATAAATATATTCACCAGATGGCACCACTGCACTGGTAAAGACACTGCCTTGCTGTCTAGTGTGTCTCTATTCTATACAGCTTTCAGTTTGTTTGTCCTTAGTAGCTTATTTTATTTCTCAGAAGTAGGTATTCCTAGTTTAAATCCTTCCTGTTTGCCTGTAAAGTCCTGAGTTATGTCTATTTCGCACAACAATCACTCTTTGAATGAGCGATAATATGGTACCACGCTCCCTTCAGGGCATGCTGGCGGGAGTTACAGAGCTGGCAACTTATTTTCTCACACTGTCACTAAATTCCGCCTTCTTGATTTCTCTCTTTCGTCAATTTGCTTTCTTTGATGATTCATGGAATCTATCACACTGTTATATCACTGTACACCTTTCTTAATCCCGGAATCTGAAAGAAAAAAACGGCGAGCCTAAGCTTAACGTGGTTTAGTCAATGACCGAAAGTTATTCCTGCACTCAGTTATTGATGCACCAGGCCCATGTCAATACAGTGCGTGATATTCACTGCGGGGCATGTTTATTTATCGATCTATTGATTGATTAATGGTTTAGGCGGCCTCACGGGTACAACACAGTGCAAATTGCATTCTGGGTAGCATTTGTGATGTGTTGCAGCGAAATGAGTCACAAGTCGCAAAATTGTTATTTTTCAAAGTGTTTTATTCACAAGATTTCTTTGTGGGACTGATTTCATTTTTTGGGTGCTTAACGCTTCTAGTGGCGCGAATACATGCACCAAATTTCAAGACAATGTATTAAATGTATAGATCTATGCATTTCAAGGGTATCTTATGGAGTATATTTAGCTACTTGTCCACCAAGAAATAGTGTCAATCATTTACAAAAATCTCTAAATATTCTCAGATATCTCTAAACCATTTACAGAGATCTTCAAATATGCAATAAATACATTGACAATTTATTTCCATATGTGATGTGTTGCAGGGAAATGAGTGATAATATCTCTTTATTGGAATGTTCTGATTTTTGGGGAGTTCATCACTTATAGCTATATCAATCGATGTATTAAATGTCAGGACAATCTATGTAATATATCCTTTTGTTTTAAAGGTCCTCATATGGACTACATTTAGTTACTTCACTGTTTATTGACTCCCAGAAATATTGGAAACCTTTTTTTCAAAAACGAAAATATCAAACTTAAAATCTAGAAATACTTATAAGATTATTAGACTGTTTACTATCATTGGAATCGGCTTGATCTCATCTTTTCAAATATGGTGATATCTCAAAATCTATTTTTTGCGACTTATGACTCATTTTCCAGAAACACATCACATATACAGTACACTAGACACGTTTCAGTGATATCCACCACCAGCATGGTGGGGGCTAGTGAGCCTTGCAGTATAACTTTCATCATTATGCTATGTATGTGTGTAGGTGCCAATAGTACTAATAGCGGTGATGAGGGACCACGCGACCGTCCCCACCGCACTCAGCCCTTGCCACCAATACGTCTACCACTCCATGATTGCATCAGAGTATATTAGAATATATATAACATGGAGGGGGCGGGTTGTCTGGGTAACTGGGCTAATAAATATAATTTACTCACCCACCCACACCACACACATTTTTCTTACTTTAATTTTTTTTTGACAATATTTTTATTCAGGAGGCATGTACATATTCAAACCAAAACAATTTTGCTCCAAGGAGCGATTTTCCTCATGCCCTGATTTACTGGGCTTTATCTCTTGTCCTAATATGGTGGGTGAAGTCAGTGTTATACATTTGCTATTTAGTCTACATAGTTCTATCAAATTAGATTATACGATCCTACATATAACAAGTCCCTTATAACCACTATGTGTTATATACATTCTATCTAGTAATTTGTGAGTCGATCCGAGGATCGATGGTGTTGATGATATATGAGATGAGGTGATGAAATGAATTAGGACTATTATGAATTAGGACTATATATGGTGGGTGAGTGAGTGGTACCTATTATTACATATAGTACATTATACAACCCTAATTCTTTTACTTATCAGAAGTATTTGACAGCCAATAAAAAATAGAATAGAAATAGAAATGTACAGTAATTGAACCTGGCCTAACTGTCTACATATATAAGGGTCAGATTGTTAGTAAATTTACAATTGGTAGCTCTACACATTTAGGAAATTGAATATCGGGTATATCTGAGTATATTTGGTATCGCATTGATTTTAAAGTACCAGTTCTGTTATGTTAAACTGCATTTTGAAGCTCATTTCTGTCTTAAATGTGGGTATTTTGAGAGGATTGATTAAGGCGAATTGTACATTTCTGAAGATCTGATCCATATATACCTGTTGTAGGCATATTCATTAGAGAGTTTCCTCCCTGAAGAAAACTGAGTTTCATATTCATTTTATAGCTGAATACCCTGGAAAAAATCTGCTACTTAATTCTTCTCTTAAATACTTTCCTGCGTGACATATGCCCATATAATAGTACCATTCACTCAAGCCGTTAATAAGGCACTTAGAGAAGAATATGGAGCCTTTATATGGGTCAGATCGTCAGAAAATGTACAATTCACAACTAATCCTCTCAAATTACCTTCATTTACGACAGAAAGAAGGTTCAAATACAGTTTAACATAGCAGAACAGATATATTTAACCAGCACAATACCAAACATACTCAGATATACCCCGGTATTCATCATTTTCAGCTTAATTTAGCAAATTTTACTACATGTAGAGCTGCCAATTATTGTACATCTCCTGGAGATGTGACCCATCATGTAGTGAAAGGTGTGAGAAATAGAGACAGAGAATGGTAGAGAGACGTGTGAAGCATGTAAGACTGCCAGCCCCTCCCTGCATGGTCTATTGTCCAACATGTCGGGTCTATTGTCCAACGTGTCAGCACAATGAGTGGTTGTAAGCAGTGAACAGGCGGACACTGCAGGCCTGACAAGGTGTGCATTAACATTGTATGAGTTACACCAGCAGCAATTAAAAAGCTCAAGTTGCAGTGAATAGAGTGAATAGACCATTTGACAGTGCTGTGGGAGTAATGAATCAGATTTTCAGAAAATGTACAATTCACCTTCACCAATCCTCTCAAATAACCCACATTTAAGACAAAAATTAGGTTTAAAAATACAGTTCAGTATAACCTAACAGATTGTTTGAATCAAGGCAATACTAAATATACTCAGATATACCTAGGCTTGTCGATTTTTCGGTCTAATTTAGCAGAGTTTACTAAATGTGTTGGTCTGCCGATTGTACATTTTCTGAAAATCTGACCCTTAAATGAGTTACACGATGAGCCATTAAAAAGCTAAAGTTACACGGTGAATAGAGCACTTGACGGTGCTGTGGGAGTAATAATGGTGGTTTGCTTTAATCAAAAGCCACATAGAATTCGCAACATTAAAGTTGAAATTTATCCCCAGAATCTAACAATAACATTTTGACAAGAGAGGATTAAGTTTTATGCCATCGGAATTATATATACGGAAATACTCTATATATTTTAAGATCTTAATACTGGGCCTATTGGAAAACCCAGGACAAATAAGATCTGCATCAAAAACAACCCATTATAAGCTAATTAAATGCTTATTTGTGCCCATATGAGCATCAAACATACCGATTATATGTTTTACAAGCCATTCCCTTCAGTTAAACTAAATGGTTTCAATATTTTCCGACAAAATTGGGATTTCACGTGTGACTGTATAAAAGAGGAAATTAAGAACTGACATAATAAGACAACCACAGGTCCGAATTTGTTGGAATAAAATTTTGTCACAATGTCAAGGCCAGTTTATTATGATCCAAGGCCAAGAAATTATATTCAAAGTATTCTAAATTTTCAACCTTTCCCAGATCCCAAAATAACAAAACAGCACACTTGAAAAAACTTACCCATACATAGCTGAAATCGCTGAATTTAATCTCTGAAAAGGCTCACAGCCTCCAGATAAGATAAGAATGGTATGGCAGTGATTGGACGCCTACTGCGCTAATGACTTTCCTAGCCCTAATTTGGATTATAATAACATTTTGAGGTATGGAGTGAAAGGGCTTTCCCTCAGTTTAGAGGGTCTCTCCCAACTCTGAGCCTAGACTAATATATGGTTACATATTTTGCTATATTTGAGAGAGAGAGAACCATGACCACATATTGGCCACATATAAGGCTAAGTACACACTCCTATCTCACCCCAAGTTTACCTACTCTCACTCCCACCCACTCCACGAGATAAGACGAGACATAGGATCCAATAGGGGAATTGCATGTGTCATTGCGCATGTCTATTACAGTGCATGCTGGGATGGATTCAGTTTTAATCTGTCATACAAATACTTAGCAATATCTTTATCAGAAATTGCAAGAATGTTGTCACCAATATCATAGCTTGTGTACATGATCTATAAAAACAAATGCATGATGGGAAAGATGGGGACATGTGTTATGGAAACATGAATGAAATCTAAGAAGTATTTGGAAGGATCCAATAGGGGACTTGCATGACACATGGATATTGATATTTAGTCCAGCTGTTAAGCACTCAATTGTTCATTTTATTAGAGCATTGATGAATAATCCATGCTGAATATAACATACTTTGTTTAGATTTTACACTGTTCCATTAGTCCCATAATTCTACGCGAATCAATATTCAAAATGGCGGCTATGCAAATCCCCTATTGATTATAGTGTGGAGGCGAGAGGTCACGTGATAGAATGTGATGTAAATAGTGCAATGAGTTGATGTGAGGGGGCGTGCATGCATGAGTCAGGTACAGGGACGGCAGGCGCCACATCGTGAGCGCATTAGGAACTACAATGCTTACATCTAGATTCAAATAACAAACACCTTTGAATTAATTTCAGATATATTCAAATCATTTACAGATGTTTTTAAATGAATTTAATACAACTTTAATTCAAATGATTTAAAAATATCTCCAAATGATTTACAGATATGTGTAAATGAATTAAATATAAATTTGATTCAAATGATTTACACATAATATATTCAAACGATTTACATAAACATTACAATCATTTTATTTGTTACAAATTCGTTATTCAGGTTATTTCTACAAAGCAGTCTTGGTCTTTTACATTAAACTCATTTACAGATACAATAAAGTCATTTACAAATATCGACATGACTATATCTACTATTCAAATCATCTACAAATATCTTCTAATGATTTACAGACATAACATATTCATATATTATATTCCTTTCTGCTTTAATTAATTGTTAGAGCAATTAATGTCCCTGTAGATAATGATTTATTTGTAAATCAGGAGGTTTTTTTGTTGCATAATGAGATTCCCGAGGTCTACCTCAGCCCCACCGAGTCAAGCCGTCACAAAATGTACAATTCGTCCTCACCAATCCTCTCAAATATTCCAAATTTAAGACAAAAATTACTTTCAAAATTGAGTTTATCATTACCAAACAGATTGCTTGAATCCAGGCAATACCAAATATACTCAGATATAGCAAGTATTGACCATTCTTCAGACTAATTTAGCAGAATTTACTAAATATCTAGAGTTGCCAATTGTACATTTTGTGATGATCTGACCCTGACCCATAACCTCTTGGATGGCATCCAGCGCTGGTCACACTTCACCTACCATGTCCCAGATACACCAATATCTCTATTATACATGGGTCTCATCGTCAGAAAATGTACAATTGGCAGCTGTACACATTGAGTAAATTCTGCTAAATTAGTCTGCAATTAGGCCAATACTAGGTAAATTCTAGTATATTCGTTATTGCATTGATTCTAGCAATCTGTCTGGTTAGGTTGAATTGTATTTTGAACTTTATTTTCGTCTGAAATTTGGGTTATTTGAGAAAATTGGTGAAGATAAATTGTACATTTTTTGGTGACTTCACCCTTATAGCGCTGGTACTGGTTTACATACCTTCACACCCTCACACCAACATGGCCGCCCTCTCTTACCTCTAGTTACACCACCACACCTGGACACACCTGGACACACCTGGACACCAGGTATTAACAGACTACTCCAGGGTGGATTAACTACCCCTGCAGGTGGATTTAAGGATAATTAATCCCGGCCATGTATAGTGAAGGCCTTACTGGAGTGGGTGGATTTATAAAGTGAGGATTAGTCGTGCTGTAATATAGCCAGGAGCAGTACCACCATGTTCCTACCATTGCCAGTACCGTGTAGGTATAGACTGTGATTCAGGGAGTGCTTGTTATTGTTGTGACTGGGGAATATATTCAAGATTCCACCCTTTAGTATCAGGGATGAAGTTCTGCCAATGAGAGAACTGGGAGGTATTTATTGACTGAAGATATGTATGTAACTGTAGGCATAGGTATATTGTTACAAGTGGTGTAACACAAAAAGTTCTCATGTTTTATTCCTTGTACGGGTATAATGTGATATAACCTAGATGTTGTATGGCAGGGTAACTAGAGTACAATGGTGCAGCAGCCCCTTATATGGGGGCTAATGTGGGTCAGCCAATGGGCAACCTGGAACTGGTCAGTTGGGAAGGGACTGCTGTCGAGGTAACATGATATGTATTGAAAAATGAAAATTGAGTAAGCTAGTATAGGTATATCATATATATGACACAATGAGGTATAACATATTATTGAGATTTGGGGAGTGCTCAGGGGTTGTTATTGTTATTGTTGTGGTTGAGGAATATATTCAACATTCCACCCAGTAGTATCAGGGATACCAATAACCACAATTCTACCAATGAGAGAACTGGGAGCTATTTAGGGACATAGATATGTATGTAACTGTAAGCACTGCAATACAGTATCTATACATAGAATTTAAATATTAATTATTAATATATACACATTGCCTAAATGGAATGACATCAGTACGTTCAGAGTTGTATTTGTTACAAGTTGGGATCGGTTGTAAACTATTCTGTATTAACTCAAATATTAAATTCTCCTGGGTTGGCTCTGCTTCTGGATGCAGTGTTCCGACCTATAGATGTCAAGATGATGCAATACATCATTTAAATTCCAAAAATAGAACTTCAGTTATAATTAATCACCATTCGTTACGTTTATTGCTTCTTTGATTGGGTCAAAGAATAGGGGACTTGTATATGCCACTCTGCATGGCTCTTACAGTGCATGCTGGGATACACAATAGGGACTTGTATATGCCACTGCGCATGTCTGTTACAGTGCATGCTGGGATACACAATAGGGGACTTGTATATGCCACTGTGCATGTCTGTTACAGTGCATGCTGGGATACACAATAGGGGACTTGTATATGCCCCTGCGCATGTCTGTTACAATGCATGCTGGGATACACAATAGGGGACTTGTATATGCCCCTGCGCATGTGTTACAGTGCATGCTGGGATACACAATAGGGGACTTGTATATATGTACCACTGTGCATGTATGTTACAGCGCATGCTGGGATGGATTAAATTCATAACTCCCATAATTCCATGCAAATCAATATTCAAGATGGCGGAGATGCTATTGTTTCTTACTCTGCCATATACATCCCATAATTCCATGCGAGTCAGATTCAAAATAACCAACATGCAAGTCCCCCGGAAGTCCCCTATTGATTCTTGCTCTGACATATAAATCCCATAATTCCATGAAAGTCGGATTTTAAATTGTAATGTTGAGGTGTTAATTGGTTACATAATATGACCTAATTATGACTTTGATGCAATCCCCCTATTGTGCCAATCCTTAGCGCAGTTGAATAAAGTGTTACGCCCTTCCACGCCCTTCCCGCCCCCCCCCCCCCGCCCCCCCCCCCCCCCCGCCATTCCCCGCCAGTGTCAATAGCCAAAGTTATTACTGGTTACCTTCACTGTGAGACAGACGGCTTCAATATGGACTCTCAATCAATGGCGCTTATGGGTCAGATTCTCAGAAATTGACAGCTCTACACATTTAGTAAATTCTGCTAAATTAGGCTGCAATTTGGCCAATACTAGGTAAATTCGAGTATATTCGGCACTGCATTGATTCTAGCCATCTGTCTGGTTAGGTTGAACTGTATTTTCGTCTGAAATTTGGGTTATTTGAAAGGATTGGGGAAAGTGAATTGTACATTTTCTGGTGACTTCACCCATTATATCATTTATCTTGTCATTAGTTTGCTATGGGTGTGGCTATATGGAGATTCCTCTGTTTGGGGGAGATATTTATAGAACGGTATTTTTTTTAATTATCATAATTACTGAATGACATATGGGTCAGATTTTCAGAAAATGTACAATGCACCTTCAACAATCTTCTCAAATAACCCACATTTCAGACGAAAATAAAGTTCAAAATACAGCTCAACCTAACCAAACAGATTGCTAGAGTCAATGCAATGCCAAATATACTTGAATTTACCTAATATTGACCAAATTGCAGTCTAATTTAGCAGAATTCACTAAATGCGTACAGCTGCCAATTGTACATTTTCTGAAAATCTGACCCATATAATTATCTTGTTCATACCTGTATTCATACATTTTAGCAGTCATATGGGAAAGAATAAGAATAAATTATGTCCACAAATTAATCCTGACTGGAATGGATCAACCGGGGAAAAGGCACATTCCTTTGGACATCATTTTAAAAAAGATTATTATATTATTTAAGCTCACAGGTTCTCCCACAAGCTTGGCCCTCCCACCAACCCATCTTAATTACACTCCTTTAAATCGCAAAGTCACCATTTCTCGAAATAAAATTCCCACCAAGTGAAGTGGCACTTATTAATAATTTCCACTATAAAATCAATTCCCTCCAGAGCAGGAGAAATAATGGAATTGATTAAGGTTGTTTACTCAAGTTGGACGGATCAAGTGATATAAAGGAGCGGTTTAATGTGTCTGGTATTGAAGCAGCCATTTGTGATTTGGTCCAGGAAAATGAGTCACAAGTCGCAAAAATTGTTATTTGTGATGTGTTTTAGGAAAATGAGTCATAAGTCGGAAAATTGATATTTTTCAACGTGTTTTTTTCACATAATCACATTATTGGAATGTTCTAATTCTTAAAGGGTTTATCACTCATAGCTGTATCAATCGATGTATCAAATTTCAGCACAATCTATGTAATATATCCTTTCGTTTTAAAGGTCCTCATATGGACTACATTTAGTGACTTTACTGTTTATTGACTCCCAGAAATATTGGAAACATTTTTTTCAAAAACGAAAATATCAAACTTAAAATCTAGAAATATTTATTAGATTATTAGACTGTTTACTATCATTGGAATCGGCTTGATCTAATCTTTTCAAATATAATGATATCTCAAAACTATTTTGTGCGACTTGTGACTCATATTCCTGAAATAAATCACATTTGTTACCAGTAGAGCAACTTTATTTGTGATGTGTTACAGAAAAATGAGTCATACATAAGTCGCACAAAAAATAGATTTTTAGATATCATCATATTTGAAAAGATGAGATCAAGCGAATTCCAATGATGGTAAACATTAGGTTGTCTAATAAGTACTTAGATAATATTTCATGCATGAAAAAAAAAGATTAGCGACATTTCTTGAAGGTCAATCACTAGTAAATTAATTGCTAAATATACTGTTCAGGATGACCTCAGAAACGCATAAGGGTCAGATTTTCAGAAAATGTACAATTGGCAGCTGTATACATTAGGTACATTCTGCTAAATTAGGCTGAAAAATCGTCAACACTAGGTATATCTGAACATATTTGGTATTGGGTTGATTCAAGGAATATGTTTGGTTAGGTTGAACTGTATTTTGAACTTTATTTTCGTCTGAAATTTGGGTTATTTGAGAGGATTGGTGAATGTGGATTGTACATTTTCTGGCGATTTCACGCATATAATATATGCATTTAGTACACTGTATTGGAAGTTGATACATGTATTGTCATTACTGAAAAGATTCCTATAACGTTTTCTTGTGATAAAGACGTTTGAAAAATATCAATTTTGCGACTTGTGACTCATTTTCCCGTAACACATCACATATATAAATAGAAGCCATTAGGCGATTCCAACTACGATCAGATATTTTTAAAGAGATCTTATTATTGTCTATGACAATGCTTTATCCCAGGGTGTGGGTTTCAATATCACTAGGTAACAATTAGTTCACATATAGACCGCCAGGTTTACCATAGGTCACCCTGCTGACGTCACATACTAGGATAGACGCTAGAATTGACGTCATAGTAGACAATACAGGTACCAGCTTGCAATAGGTCGGTCAATGACGTCATTGATATAAAACAACTCATTGTATATGGGTGAAATCGCCAGAAAATGTACAATTCGCCTTCACCAATTCTCTGAAATAACAGCTGCCAATTGTACATAATCTGATGATCTGACCCATATGTGATGTGTTTCAGGAAAATGAGTCATAAGTCGCAAAAAATAGATTTTGAGATATCATTATAATTGAAAAGATGGGATCAAGCTGATTCCAATGGTAGTAAACAGTCTAATAATCTCATTAGTATTTCTAGATTTTAAGTTTGATATTTTCGTTTTTGAAAAAAAATTCCAATATTTCTGGGGTCAATAAACAGTAAAGTAACTAAATGTAGTCCATATGAGGACGTGTAAAACTAAAGGATATATTACATAGATTTTCCTGGAATTTGATACATTAACTGATATAGCTATAAGTGATAGACTCCTATAAAATCAGAACATTCCAATAATGTGATCTTGTGAAAAAAACACTTTGAAAAATATCAATTTTGCGACTTATGACTCATTTTCCTGAAACACATCACATATGTGCTTTTAGTTCACAGTTCCAGCAATGGTTATGAGTGTGAGAGATTGTGTATATATAACAGGCCTGCTGTAGCACACCTGTGTCTAGTGTATGTATACCACGAGTAAACACTTGTCTCTCAGCTGGGTCAATATTTCCTCCTTGTTTTCTTTTTTTCCTTTTCTTCTCATCTTAGTTCCTTTGCTTACTATTTGGACAATGCCGCCTTGTATGGCTATAGGGGATGTGTATGTGCCACTGCGCATCATGGCTATAGGGGATGTGTATGTGCCACTGCGCATTAAACAGATTAAGGTCTGGCTATAGGGGATGTGTATGTGCCACTGCGCATTAAACAGATTAAGGTCTTGTGTTCTGTTCCTGGGTCAGGTCAGCGGAAAATGTACAATCGGCAGTTCTACACATTTACTAAATTCTGTTAAATTAGGCTGAAAAATGATAAATACTACGTATATCTGAGTATATTTGTGATGTGTTTCAGGAAAATGAGTAATAAGTCGCAAAAAATGGATTTTGAGATATCATCATATTTGAACAGATGAGATCAAGCAGATTCCAATGATGGTAAACAGTCTAATAATCTAACAAGTATTTCTAGATTTTAAGTTTGATATTTTTATTTTGGAAAAAAAATGTTTGCAATATTTTTGTGGAGCAATAATCACTAAAGTTACTAAATATAGTCCATATGAGGACCTTTAAAATGAAAGGATATATTACATACATTGTCCTGAAATTTGATACATCGATCCATATATATATATATAAGTGATAAGCTCTCCAAAAATCATTCCAATAAAGTGATCTTGTAAAATAAACACTTTGAAAAATATTAATTCTGCGACTTATGACTCATTTTCCTGAAACACATCACATTTGGTATTGAGTTGAATCGAAGGATGTTTTTGGTTCTGTTGGTCTGTGTTTTGAGTCATTCTTGTATTAAACTCGGGTTATTCGGGAGGGTTTCTGAAAATGAATTGTTTATTTTCTGGAAATTTCACCCTCCTATACTTGTCACCTAGATCACATTTATTCAATCATCCAGCTTATCTTTAGAACAAGTCTTTTTTTATTTTATTTTATTCATTTTTATTCAGGTATGAGCTAACATACATCATTGGTAACAAAATAAATTGTATAAAGCCGCCCCTCAGTTCACCATTGCGGTGGTCTTCGTCTGAGACCTGAGCCGGCGAAAAGGCATAATTAGATACATAGTAGATGTATGTATAGTTTAACTAAAGAAATGGGACACGATGTCCAAAGAACACAAACAATGTATATAAGTTAGTCGTAATTATGTAATAAAAAGCACACAGTCAGATAATCTGATTATACATATATACACAAATATATGGGTCAGATTTTCAGAAAATGTACAATTCCCCTTCACCAATTCTCTCAAATAACCCAAATTTCAGACGTAAATAAAGTTCAAAATACAGTTCAACCTAACCAAGCAGATTGCTAGAATCAATGCAATGCTGAATATACTCAAATTTACCTAGTATTGAACAAATTGCAGCCTAATTTTGAAGATTTTACTAAATATGTACAGCTGCCAATTGTACATTTCCTGAAAATCTGACCCATATAGAAGCACACAGTCAAGCAGTGTTATTATACACACAGAAGTAGAGACATTGAAAGTGGTGAACAAACCCTAATTAGGCAGCAATGGCAATATAATATTCCTGATCGTCAGTTTAAATTGTGAGGAGTTTAGTACGTTTTGTGATATATAACATGATCAGGTAAGATTGGTGAGATTTACATACTAATATACTCCGACTGGGCATTTGGTTTTGGTGGATTTTCAATTTGTATTGAAATCTGTGATTCATTGATTCGTTTTCAAACCTGTTTGATAGAGTGAAGGGACGGGAATATGCATTATATACCATGTTACATATGAGTGTATAATATGTTGTATGTAGGTAGTGTACAATTTGTACCATATTGTTGCTTATAATAATGTATTTGTACTGATATACCTGTACATTGAGAGATCTTTGGTTAAAGTTATATGTGATGTGTTTTAGGAAAATGAGTCATAATTCGCAAAAAAATAGATTTTGAGGTACCATTATATTTGAAAAGATGAGATGAAGCTGATTCCAATGGTAGTAAACAGTCTAATAATCCAATAAGTATTTCTAGATTTTAAGTTTGATATTTTCGTTTTTGAAAAAAAAATTCCAATATTTCTGGGAGTCAATAAACAGTAAAGTTACTAAATGTAGTCCATATGGTGACCTTTAAAACTAAAGGATGTATTATATAGATTTTCCTGAAATTTGATACATCGCTTGATATAAGTCGAAGTGATGAACTCGCTAAAAATCAGAACATTCCAATAATGTGATCTTGTGAAAACAACACTTTGAAAAATATCAATTTTGCGACTTATGACTCATTTTCCTGAAACACAGCACATATTGAAATTATCTTTTGAATCTTCCTGGATTGATCCATTGAGTCACTGGATCATGGTTTTATGTTAACAGCGTGTGTGGAGTTACATGTTTGAGCGACATGTATATTTACTGTAATCATTTCTCATGTTGTGTTTATCTCTTTCTGACCATTATTCCCATGAAATGAAAATGCAAAGAATGAAAGTGCACTTAGTCATAACAAATCTCTCGAAATAGTTTAAATTGCATTTTAGACATTTATTTCCAGGTGTGTCTATTTCAACTTTTACTGTTAAATTTCAAATCAAGCAATCATATTTATTTCTTTAGATATTTTATTTTGTTTAAGCATGGATATACAAGAGTGGCCTGTGCCATCTTGACATCACTTGTCTACTTTTCCCTTCGTTTCTGCCCTGGGTACATATGGATTCTTTCAACAGTGCAGAAATGCAGAAATGCTATATGTGATCCGTTTTAGGAAAATGAGTTATAAGTCGCAAAATTGATATTTTTCAAAGTGTTTTTTTCACAAGATCTCATTATTAAAATGTTCTGATTTTTGGTGGGTTGATCACTTATAGCTATATCAATCGATGTATCAAATTTCAGGACAAGCTATGTAATATATCCTTTCGTTTTAAAGGTCCTCATATGGACTACATTTAGTTACTTTACTGTTTTTTGACCCCCTGACATATTGGAAACTTTTTTTTTCAAAAACGAAATATCAAACTTAAAATCTAGAAATACTTATTGGATTATTAGACTGTTTACTATCATTGGAATCAGCTTCATCTCATCTTTTCAAATACGTTGATATCTCAAAAATCCAATTTTCGTGACTTATGACTCATTTTCCTGAAACACATCACAAATATAGCTTCCACTATTCTTGCATTTTCTTTCCAATAGGGGATTTGCATGTGCCACTGCGCATATCTATTACAGTGCATCCTGGGATGGATTCTGGTGAAATCTGACATACAAATATTAGACAAATTTTTTTATCAAAGATTGCATCAATCTTTTTACCAATATCATAGCTCGTGTAAATGATCTATAAAAACCAAATGCATGATGGGAAAGATGGAGGCTTGTGTTGTGGGAACAAGTAAAACACATGGATATTGATATTAGAGCATTGATAAATGGGTCAGATTTTCAGAAAATGTACAATTGGCAGCTCTACACATTTAGGAATTTCTGCTAAATTAGGCTGAAAAAATTATGAATACCGGGTATATCTGAGTATATTTGGTATCGCCTTGATTTATAGTATCTGTTTTGCTATGTTAAACTGCATTTTGAAGCTCATTTTTGTCTTAAATGTGGGTTATTTCCGAGAATTAGTGAAGGCGAATTGTACATTTTCTGAAGATCTGACCCAAATACTCCATACTGAACATGACATGTTTTCTAAAAATTGTACACTGTTCCATTAGCCCCATAATTCAATGCAAATCAAGATTCAAAATGGCGGCAATGCAAATCCCCTATTGTTTTGCCCAAGGTCTCCCATCCCTCATGGGTGCTCTGATGGGAGCCCTTATCCTGCAGTAATAATCTTTATGTTGTTCCTTAACCCTCAATTATGTTTTGTTTGACAATGCTAACCTTTTAAACTTTCTCCTGTTTTTCTTGCAGCGTCTGTAGGCAAAGGTCATTATGATGATTCAGCACATAAGTAAACAGCTTCTGTTAGAGAGAGTTGTCACCAAGTCCAGTGTCATGCGTGTGTCCATTACAACCACCGCCCCCCCCCCCCCCCCGCCCATCTATGGAGAGCTTGAACATATGTTGAAGCTAAAAAAAAAAAAGAAAAAAAAAAAGCTGAATTTAAGAACCAAATTTAAGCTGAGAAATTGAGGGGAGTTTATGTGACATCATTTTGAATTCAAAATTTTGAATCAAATTTTTGAAAATGTAGTTTAATAACTTTTAAAATTCATGTTAGGTTGTCTTTTTCATAATTGGAAAATATTGTGCTACAATAGCCCACCTGCGCGGACGCCATTTTGCGAAAGGGATTATGGGGTCTGATGTCCTATTGCAGTAGCAAACAATCGTCATGCATGATTTGGCAGACTGCACGGACCTCAAACAATCCCATATTTTAATAGCATCCGGTCATGCGCTCTTTGCAATGCAGGTTGTCTATTATCAGAGAAAATATGGTTTTTGAATTTCATCTCATCTCATTTTGTAACATCTAAATTTGCCAACTTCCACACTGCTACACGCAAATCAAATAATGAAGAATTTTTTTTTTTTAAATATCAATTTTAGGTGAGAATTTCACTCCTATAATTTGAGATTTGACAGAAAGATTCATGGGATCTGATCATACTATATATTCTATGTATATATATATATGTTCTATCATATATATTCTATGTATATGTAGTGTCCCCGATATTACCCAGAGGCCTGGGGCTTGTAATGGACAGAGGCATCATTATATGAGTGTTAGGTCTGATGCATTATTATACTCGCGGCCGCAGAACGTGTATATATTAACCATCCTACAGTGAAACACCGTTATACCGCATCTCTTATACAGGAATGGTGCACTACATAGTCTCTCACTCTATTCTCAGACTCCCCGGGTCACAGAATTCACTGCTGGTTTCTTGTTAATCCATGTTTTAGCACATTAAATTTTAATTTAGAAAAAAAACTTTTTTGTTTTTTTAAAAGTTCACCGGGAAATCCTATAAGCGCTATTCTCATACCTCGCTACATTTTTTTTTTCAAATGTTTGATGCTGAAAGAGATTTTTTTAATAAGTTAAAGCAGTGAATTCTCGACTCGTGCATAAAGTAGAAATGTCTGGTTGTAATTTGTCCTGAGAAGCAGCGGCATGTAGCAGAGCGACACATAGCCAGGTCCGTCAGATACCAGGCTGCATACATCACTTAGACACCAACTGCTTCAAACAACATTAAATACACTAGTCACATATGTAAAGGATAAGGTGCATAGTAAAATATGAAAATACTAAAAAAAAAAAAAAAAAAAAAAAAAAATATGAAAAATGAAAAATGAAAAAAAAAATTCCAAAACACAAAAGTCATAAAAATAACATGCCCTACTATCAAGCACCTTTTGTCCAAATTAGCCTGTCATCATCTATGGTACCTTTGACTAAAATATCAATGGTGGAATTTAACTTTATATCATTTAATACTTGTAATATCGTGGAGCCTGCTCCTAATTTAAAGTGGAATATCTAGAGATTTCTCACAAATTATTGTGTTCGCCCTACCTTACAACTGAATAGCATTTAAATCACAACAACAAAACATAAAACAATAAAATGAAACATGAAACCAGATCAAGTTTTTGGAATGAGTGTGTGTTCTGGTGATAGTGCTGTGTTAGTGCCTCCGGGACAGTGGGCTGAGAGGGCTATAATAAACATCCAATTTCATAATTAATTAATATCATTTAATGTTTAAAAGACTATCAAAGAATTCTTTTGACCCTCTGATGTAGCCAAAACAATAGGCGAAACATCTTAGGGTCGCGAATAAAATTCTAAATAGAATCTTCTGCGGTGTTTCCAGTTCAGTTCTAAATTCATTCGTTTAAAAATATTTTGATGTTCATTTTAAAATTCAAAGAAATTAAATTAATCATTTTCTTATTCATTCATTAAACTTTCATCAGTATTGATGGCAGCTACATTAATTAATTGATTAATTAATTAATTATTCAAAAGCCCTCTTAGTCCCCCATCTAAAAAAAGATCCCGGAAGCACATGTGTAGGGAAGGCGTGAGGCATGATGGCCAGGAATGAAGTGTTGATATACGTACACATGCTCATATACAGGTTGTACATCTGTGCATCAGGGGTACTGTAGACGTACACATGTGATATTGTTTGGTGTCGGATGCTAGATATAATTAATATAATATACATATAATTAAAAAATAATTAATTTAATTTTTTTTATCTTCATTTCCCTTATGATTCCCTCTGTTTTAAAATTGTTATTCTTAATTTTCAACATTAACATTAAGCCTTACACCTCTCTGTTGATCAATTTTCACAGGTTTTTCTTACCATTATTATTTCATTTATACAACCTAAATAATTAATCAATAAATATTTCATTTCTACCACATCAATTTTCAGTATTTGTTTAGCTTTTGCTACCTGGATGTAGCAACGGTACCTTAATATGCCTGGTCAATAACATTTTATACCACTGTTTGGTGATTCACTTTGGTTGAATAAGGCGCGGGTGATGGAATGCATTGGACGAGATACTGTTGCAAAGAATATAAAAACACATTTTCCTGAATAAAATTTTGAACTTAATAAATATATGGTATGTGTCCAATATTTTCATTGCACCTCTCACACAACTTTGACATATGATAAACTGCAGTATCCAATGACCATCAATATATATTAAAGATTTCAGTTTTTGAAAACAGACTGTTTAATATTTAAAATCTTATTAATATCTCAATGCACATGCACATCAATTTAAAGTATGGTATTCTAAGACATGCGAAGTTATCACACAAGGGGAAAACAACATGTTATTATTATTATTATCTCTTACATGGTGATAACTTTGAACATGTATGTGTTGTGTAATGAATGAGGTGTGTGTGTGTGTAGACTCTGGTCGTAGACGTCTTTGTACTCAAGGTTGGTCTGCATGAAGATGACAAAGATTTACAAAATATGCAAAATGTTAGGTCAATATGGCCAAATGTTAGGTCAATTTGGCCAAATATATGGTCAATATGGCCAAATATATGGTCAATATGGCCAAATTTCATGGTCAATATGGCCAAATGTTAGGTCAATTTGACCAAATGTTATGGCCAATCTGGCCAAACGGACAATCAAGTCACCAAGGTATACAAAATTTCACAAATTCCAGGCAACCAAAGTGTATATATATTCCCTACATTATATATAGCTCTCCCAGAATCTTTGAATTGCATTTCTTGAACAAAGCAAGTTTAAGAAACAAATTAATGAATAGACTATGCCTACTAGTTTGAGCAAAATTCAACACATTCTGCTTATCTTAGGAAGAGAAAATGTAGATACACTAATGTTGAGTTAGCAATGAATAGATGCTACTGCTCGACTATTTAGTCTATCCTAAAAATGAAATTTTATAAATTAAATTAAATAAATTTGCACTCAGTAGTTTAAACAAAATGATCACTTATTCAATTCATTCTCTGCCTCAAGGTTAGTTGGTGACTGATAACTAAGTGCAAATCAAAATGACTTGCGCCGGTACTGTCGCTATTTTAATTTATTTTCCCCATGACTTGGAAACTAATATTTATATTGATTGAATCTAGATTATGTTTTATGATTTCATATGGTCAGATCTATATTACCTGTGCTCTATATATTATATCAGATTATTTGGTCATTTTGAGGCAAAACCTCAACATTCAAACAATTATTTTTCTTTCAATATTATATGGGAAATAATGTGCTTTCTTGTATGCATCTGAGATTCTATGATTCTATGCACCATTACCGGTATCATGTGTAACCATTCATCCCAAATCTCCTGTGATGAAAAGACCTTTTTAGAAATTTATTTCACACCTTTTGACGAAAAAAAGGAAAGTGTGTCCCTAATATATCTCTTGCTTCTGGCTTATCTCATAATTATTATCTCTATTTCTTGGTGGACAATTAAATCTGTACACTTGCTCATGAACAACCATCTCTTCCTTCCCTTGCAGTGCCCATGTGGGCCATCATCACAATCGCCATCGTAGCCCTACTGCTAGTCCTCATCTGTTGCATCTGTATTTGCAAGAAATGTTGCAAACGGAGAAAGAAGAAGGACGGAAAGAAGGGGCTGAAGGGCGCGGTAGACCTGAAGAGCGTGCAACTACTTGGGGCATCCTACAAGGAAAAGGTACGGATTCGCGTGTCAAGCGCCATTCTTTCTTTACATTCCTCCACCACCCTCTTTTTATTTTAGAATGTATTGTGTTATTAACTAAATGAGTCACTTTTTTGTCACCTTTGGCGCCATATCTAGCTGTTGATCAACCAATCGTTTGGCATTTCTGTAAAAATTGCTATGCAGCAAAAATCAAAGGCACTGCCTACTCTTTTGTACTGCTGAGCAATTATTTGAGTTGAGATCATACAAATATAGATATCCTCTTCACAGAATGTTTCTCTAAAGAAAGATTAGTCAGACTTTTTCTTCTACACAAAGGAAAGAATTTATATATGTATCCTAGGTTAAGCTTACTGAGTATTCTTCTATATTCTTTCCTGGAACAAAAATGCAAAATCGGAATTCTAGGATGGTGATGTACGTAGCGGACGGAAAAATGTTAACCTTGTATTTGATTATTCTTGTTAAATTTCAAGTAATAATTATACACACTACTACTACCATTACTAGCATTTCAAGGAATTATTCATTGATATTTTTTATCTGAACTAGATGCAGCAGAAATTATTATTATTATCAATCTTATTAGCATGATAAAGTAAGTTTTAATAATACTTAAACATCCAACACATTACTTATCCAGTTACATTCCAATACATTCATTCCAAATTCTTCATTACAAATTCAAAATTATTTATTTTTTTTAAGTCATTATCTTGATCATCATAGACATTCCTTGCATTTTCTTAAAATTTGCCTTTTTTTCTCCAAATATGTAGATAGTTTCTAATGAGTGAGATAGTTTCAAGGACTTTGCCAGATTTTATAGGAACTATCATTCTTTTCAAGGATTTGTTAGGAGAATCTTTTAATAAAGAAATCACCAGTTAATTTCTTAATTGTAAAGCATGGATTTTTTCCTTTTACAATTTATAGGTCTAACAAAAGTTAGAAACATATTCTAGCATGTCAGGATGTTATTCCCTACTGGTCAGATACTGATGACTATACTACATTTTACACTGATCCATTCTGTCAAAGTGGCACTTCATTCTGTGGCATTTGGTGAATGGCGCTAATAAAGTTGCCTTCTCAGCTATTACCACAATTATATCGTTTTAGACCTAAACTTAAAACATATTGAATGTTGCCTAAACCATATAGAAGGCCACCTAAAACATATTGAATGTTGCCTAAACCATATAGAAGGCCACCTAAAACATATTGCAATACTACCTCAGACATATTGAAGGTTACTTAAAACCTATTGAAGGTCATTTAAACCTTATTGAAGGCCACTTAAAACTTATTGAAGGTCACTTAAACCTATTGAAGGTCACTTAAACCTTATTGAAGGTCACTTAAAACTTATTGAAGTTCACTTAAACTTATTGAAGGTCACTTAAAACCTATTAAAGGTCACTTAAACCTTATTGAATGCCACTTAAAACTCATTGAAGTTCACTTAAACTTATTGAATGCCACTTAAATCATATTTGAAATACCACTTAGACAGATTGAATCACTGTAAATTCCAGTACAGACATCTTATGTCACAACAGTATCAGCATTTTTAAGTTTGAGCTAAAACCATTTTACCTACAAACAATCTAGCATGTGTTAATATTTGATATTTGATAATAGTATTTTATTCCAAGCAATGAATTCCAATTTGAATGAAACATGAAAAGATGTAATTATCTCTACATCAGACCCCAGCACACACTCTGATATGTGAATTCTAGTGTTCAATTCAAGATTAAATCATCATATATCTACAATCTCACTTCAAGAAAATATTGGTACTATTTATTCCCATCCTTGATGCTATTTTAAGACTGAAAAATAGTCAAACAAGGATTATAATATTAAGTATATAAGTATATATAAAAGTATACAAACATGTGTTAGAATAATATATGATAAGTATAAATATACATATTAATGTTTCTTACTGTAAATTGATTAGAACAGATGACCTTGAAAAACGCTTGATTGTAAGCAAAGTGTGTATCTGTATTTTTCTATCATGTACGAATCATGAAAATGAAAATCGTTAAAATAAAAATCTTTAAAAATAAAAAATAAACGTAAATATACATATACAGACATGTTTTTACGAATATAAATATGTCTATATATTATATCTATGATATAATATATATTATATTTAGTTAACGATATACATGCCCACTGAATTCAGTAGTATTGTTCCATAGCTTTATTTCTATGTGGACTAAATGAAATAGTGCCCTCGCTCCTTACACCCCTCAGTCATATACTGCAAACCCTGCCTCTGGTGTCTGGCAAAAATAACACAAAGTCTTGAGGTTCTATTCATTCATGATTGGTGTCCTTAATACATATTATAGTTATATTTAAAGTCATACATTTTTTGAGAATATATCTGACTCTGAAAAGCTAATTATTATCATATCAGCATTTCCAGCAGATAATTACTCATACCAAAGATATTTTTTTTATTTTATTTTATCTATTATTTTACCAAACATATCCGTGGTTTAAATAAAATCTAAAAAAAAAAAAAAAAAAAAAAAAAAAAAAGCACCCAAGTACTAGAATATTAATGAATAACGTTGGTGATCATTCAGTCGCAACTTTACCAAGAATATAACTTCGATGATGAGGTATGTACCGGGAGAACAGTATAACAGGCTCAGTGGTAGTTGTACTCACTGGTAGCAAGTATCAGAATATTTACTATTTATTACATGCCCTTAACACAGAAGAATAGTGAAATATAGACCTTTGTTTTAAATTCTGAATCATCATAATGTATCTTAAAGTTAGAATAAAAATAAATTCGGTTTTTATTATTGTAAGTGTACAATAAAAGTTCTTGTATCCCCTCTATAGTTTTTTAAAAAATATTTTTTAATATTTGTTTTTACAGTTTATTTCACCCTCCTGAATCATATAATGTATCTGAAAGTTAAAAGAAAACCAAATTCAATTTTATTTATTGTACAATAACTGTACTTGTATCCCCTTTATAGTTTTTTAAAAAATATTTTTTTCTTATTTTTTTCTATAGTTCATTTCACCCTTGAAGTATGGGCATGTAATAAATAATGCTACTGAGCCGTTACATCCACCATTTTATCCTCTTGTTATTGGGTCTGGAGAGTTAAATCTACTCAAGAAGACATATTTTGACTTCATTACTCAGAGAGTTTTCTTCGGTGGAAGTTAGTTTTGGATTTGACATCAATACATTGGTGTTGTTAAAGTCTTATACAAAGGATCCAATCTCGTTTTCTGGACATTCCTCAAAATGTTTCTGTGGTGGAAGTTTTTTATACAAATTTTGAGAACATCTAGTTGTTCAATGGCATCTTTTCAATGGCTAAAATTACGGTTTTGATATGGTTAGAGGTTTAAGAAATTGAGGTGCTAGCGTTTATTTTCAGTTCATTTAGGGAATTTGATTCATTCAGGATGCAGTCTAATATCTATTGCCGACATTTTTGGGACAGAGTTATATTTTCCATACTAGTGAGGTGGCCAGACTGAAGACAAGACATTACCACATGGCTTGTACCACACACTCTCCCAAACAACCACCATGTGGTACAAACTTCACTGTGGGGTTGTATCATTGATTCCTGGGTACAAGATACCCTCTCTTGGTTGAAGAGACACAATGGTTGTGTCAAATGTTCCAGTCTGAACTGTTCCGCACCGAGTATGAGAGTGCCGGAACGCGGCGGGAAACTCTTGGTTACCTGGTTGCTATAAACAATCTTCAGGTGTTGGTGCGATGAATATATATACTTTATATATTAAGGAAACATAAGGATAAATATAAGACAGAGTGACTGAAATTTAATCTTAAGAAAACAACCTTTTTTTTAATAACAAATACATTACTTATGCCAAACATGATAACAAAAACTGATCAAATTGTAAAATGAGGCAAAATGACATTTTGTCTCAGTTTTGGCATAGTAATGTGCTTAGACTAAGAATACTAATGATGCAAATAAATATATTAAAGTAATTGAATAAAATGGTAGTGCAAATTCACCTTTGGCATGAAGATGTGGTTGAATTTAAGACTAACATAATGACATTCAATTTGGATGCTAAATTTATTCATAATCTAAACTAAATTCATATTTCTTTTTTTTTATATACGTTAACCTTTTTGCAAAGGTTAACATACAGTAATAATCGGAAATTGGTAATAAAAGAGGCAAACTAGACGCACATTTTTTGGAACCTTAAACCAAATTGACCGCAAAAATGTTCTATTATTCTAGAAGTATTCATGCCAAAGTGAACATAGAAAATAAAAACAATGATTAAAAAAGATTGCTGAAAAAACGGAATCCAAGCTATTTGAACAAAATAAAATAATGTCCATACTTGCCAAAGTAAAAAAGAATATATATAAAATAAATATTAAAAAAATAATATAAAGAGTCCCCCCTGTCCCCCCAGCAAAGTGAGAGTCTAGCTGGTCATGGTCCTTAACTGTTTGAACTCCATGCTCCATTGTATTTCTAGGTGCAGCCGGATTTGGATGAGTTAGAAGTCAATATGGAAGATAACGAAGATGCGGAAAGCACCAAATCTGAGGTCAAGCTTGGAAAACTCCAGTTCTCTCTAGACTACGATTTCCAGAAAGGAGAGGTAGGAAAGTCAAACTGCTTTTCTTTGGTTATATGTGCTCTTTACAAACCTGCCAATAAAATTTCCTTTACATAATAACAATTTTGAGGTATCAGCATATTTGAAAAGATGGTCAAGATCAAGCCAATTTCAATGATAGTAAACAGTAAGACATCCAATAAGTAGTTCTATATTTCAAATTTGATATTGTTTGTTTTTTTTAAAAAAAAGTTGCAATATTTCTGGGCGGACATTTACTAGTCAAGTATCTAAATAATATGCTATACGATGACCTTAGGAATGCAAGAATATATTTATCCCAATGTCTTGAAATTTAATAAATGTATTCATGCTACACGCATCATTTAGCACCCCAAAAATGAAAACATTCCAACAAACAGATCTTGTGAATAAAACACTTTGAAAATATTAATTTCGCGACTATGCAACTCTTTTTCCTGAAAGACATCTCATGTATGCAATGTTGTCTTGCTTCAGTTGACGGTAGGAGTCATCCAGGCTGCAGACCTGCCTGGTATGGATATGTCTGGCACGTCCGACCCTTACGTCAAGGTCTACCTGATGCCCGATAAGAAGAAAAAGTTTGAAACCAAAGTTCACAGGAAAACCTTGAATCCAGTGTTTAATGAGACTTTCACATTCAAGGTATTGAACTCCTCAGGACACATTTATATTTCATAATACATGCTGTAAGGCTATATAGTGGTATGGTTATTTAAGAGCCATGTTTATCATAGGTAGACATGTTGTATATAGTGCCATAGTATAAATCTTATCTTCTAATCTAAATCCAAATAGATTCGCCATATTGCCATGGTACATTCTGTAGAGGGGCTTTCAATTCATAGAAATAAATTATATAATAAGATTGAGGCAATAGATGCCAAACTACTGGACCCCAAAGACATTGTATCAAATATATTAAACACAATGTCTGAGTTTAGTCAATTTTGGAAATATGTTTTTGGAGATTAATGGAAAAATTAATGCAACATTGAATTGTTGTGCACATGTCTGCAGGCACAAGGTTTATCTATTGGCCAGAAATTGACTCAACAGTTGAGTAAACTTATACAATCTTGCTTCTCTTGCCATAGAATGTCCAATATGCCGAAATAGGATCAAAGACGCTCACATTCCTGATCTACGACTTCGATCGCTTCTCAAAGCACGATCAGATTGGTCAGGTCCAGGTACCGCTGAACTCAGTGGATCTGGGCCGTGTTGTGGAAGAATGGAGAGACCTTACAAGCCCTGAGGCCGACAATGAAAAGGTAAGAATAGCCACATTTCCTCAACCCGCAAGACAAAGAATATCAAAGAAAACTGTCGAAAACGAAAGAAAACTAAAGAAAATCAATGAATTGGGTGCGAGTGTTATACTTCTATAGAAAGAGGCATTTTTCTCTCCGGGGTTTTGTTTATTCTTGCTCATATATTATTATATACCACTCTTTGTTCATCATCAATGTGGGGACATTTTTTACTCTCTCTTTCATGTCTATAGTGGTGTACTGTGACCAGTGACTTCTTAAGCTAGTCAAGCAATGTTATTTTACTCCCACTTGTTTTTAACCATTTCCTGCCAGCTCCTGTATTTATAATCCTCTAAGTTTTAACCCTTTTTATTCTGCGCTTATTTATTGCAGAGTTGCCATTGATTAATATAGAATAATTCATCAATATTTATAAAGAATTAAATTGAATAAACTTTTTATGGGATTGTAACTCATTGGATTTTAGTTGGATTATGAATTTGGAAGGATAATATTTTAAGATGGAAGGGGCTGACATTTGTTTAATTGAAATATAGCTGAAGATGATTCATATTTTTAGGTAGATATTGTGGTAATTATTTTGTTAAAACTTAAAAGGTAATTATCAAATTCATAGAGTATCATTTATAGATCAAACTTTGTCAGAGTAAGATGGAAAATTTGTGGCAACTCTGTATTTTGGCTAATAAAAAATGGCAGAAAAGTCCCGGGAGATTTATGGCAGGAAAAATCACAAAAATGTTACAAAAGAATTTGAGGTTTTGGCAACTCTGTATATAATTCTAATGTTCCATCATGGGAATATCCTAACATGACGTCATCTAACATTCATGAAACTTACCTCTAAGGAAGGAAAGGACATTTTGGAGACTTTTTTTGTTTCGTACGGGCAACTTTAATTTTCATTTTGAAAATGGAATTTTTTTCATCAAAATCCACTTGAAATTTACAGCATCAATTTAGGGGAACTAAATGAAGAGTTTATTATCGTAATGGAAGTGCAATATCTATATATTGGAAGGTTATTTTTGCAGCTATGGCTCATGTACTCAATAAGTCTTTAACTCTTGATTGGAGAAAAAAGAATTATTACCCATAATATGCTTAATTTAGAAGATTTCAATCTCAACCAATATTCTGAAATTAAGATAATTTTAAATAATCAAGAATTTAAAATAATAGAGGACTTGCATGTGCTACTGTGCACCTCTGAAACCATGCATGATGGGTGAAGAACAAGCTACCCTCTGGCATACAAATAGTTTACCAAAATGTACCCCCAAAATACTTATAATATTGTAAATTTTAAAAAGAAAAGTTTAAAATGAATTAAACATGGCATACATATGTGCAAGTCCCCTGTTGTTTATGTTCTCTCAAAATCCACCAGAAATTATATAATATATTTTGAAATATCAAACTCTTATCATTTCTCCACAATGTGTAAACAATCTACTGCTTTAAAATTAAAAAAATTTGTTAAATATCTAATTGAGAAATCGATTTGGATCATAGCTATTTGAAAATTACTTGAAAAATGATTTAATCTTATAATCCTGTTATTGTACATAATGTAAGTAGTAATATATAGTTGAGTTCTGAGTAAAACATTCTGAGAAAATATTTTATTTTTTATGGTAAAAAAATGTAACTATTTTTGGTGGTAAAAAAATGTAACTTTGATCGGACCGGTATTTAAATAACTTTATTTGTACCTTTTTTTTGTGACTTCTGAAACTCCTCCCTTTTGTTATAATGTACATTGACATTTGCGGAGGGAGGCAAAACACTTGGAATATTTCACCGCTATTTCATCAAATGACAGCGATTAAAAACATCGAATTTTGAACTTTTAGAACTACTACTAGTGTTTAGCATCCATTTTCCGATTGCTATGGAAACCATATTAGTCAATGTATGATATTATAGCTAGAGTAGAAATGTTTCAAAAATTGACTTGATCATAGACAACATAGTTAGAGATTTGAAATCAATTTCATGTATTCATATTCATATATTAACATTTCCTATATTTCTATACACTTATGTGCCTATTCTGATTAGACAATTTACGGGGGTTTTGAGGGATTTATGGAGGTTTTACAAAACAGGCTTTTGTCACTGTGGTCCATTACAAGCTATACATCACTGTCCATCTTGAAGAAACTGTTCTTTGCTGGAAGAAGAACTGCTGCGGGATAGTGAAAGTCAAAATCAGAATAAGAAAATGCTTCAAAATTATTTGCAGATGAGACTTTTCTAGATTCATTTTCCTTGCTAGACTTAAAATAGAAGATTTGGGTATTGTAAAAAAAAAAAAAAAAATTGTACCCATTAGTTTATCTTGCTCCTTTGGCTAGCATGTTGAGCAGTGCAACAAATTGATATATAATGTTCTTGACATTCATAGTTGATGGACACTTTATTTTTTAATCAGTCCAAACACACTTCCAGTGGAGAATTATTTTGAGATTGACAGCAACTGTGGCGACACTTGTTGCTTGCACGAGTAAGACTTGAGCGAGTGACAAATGTGATGGATCAGAGTGATGAGAAAAAGCTGTGGTGGAAGGCCTCCGTAAGCGGGGTGATTCTGTTGCACATTTTTAAAACATGGTTGTCTGCCATTGAGCTGCCGTTTCTGTTCCATGCCGTAATGTGTTTATTCTTTTGGTGAGTATCATTGGGTACTGTTGATATACTACGGTTGGAGTGCACTTGCTCCTTTTCCCGTACCACCACCTGACCTGACCTCATGACCTTTCCATGACCTTGACCCTGACCACCTTGAGATATCCGTATATATGCCCCAGCTATGAAATCTCCTTGTTCAGTGTAACTACCCCCTGTCCCCCTGAGCCTATGAGTGACTTCATGCCTTCATGGAACAGTCCTGCTATGGAAAACCCACTTAGTCATGGAGCTTTACATTAAATTGACACTTTTATTTCAAGGCCTTTTTTGTCATCAGGCTTAATTTGGCTATCGTCACTGATACCATGAAGATAAAATGCAAAACAAATTAGAATGAAGTGTTTTTAGGCCTTTGGTTTCAGCTAGCAAATTTGACAGATTTGACAGATTACAGTGAAAATATGTTCTGCTCCTAAAGATGTTTGAAAATATTTTTGACAAGTAAAGAAAAAATCTTCCATTGCTTTAACGCTTAAAATATTATCAAATTATATTTTTTTAATAAGAAGAACATTGCCCTATTCTTAAGCAAATATACTTCTCAATGCTTCTGGCTTATATTCATTTTTCTGACTCTGATCCAGACTTGCCCTTTTCATAAAAAGTCCCTTCATTTCCCCGGTGAGAAAGAACCGCTACCACTGACCGCCTTTTTGCATACCGGTATACCGGTCAGCCTTACATGAATCATTTGTACTGACCACAAGGCCCTCTTGCGTGGTCATTCATTTGGTCATTAGCGGCCCACTGACCAAGGTAGCTGGTTGGTTGGTGGTGGTACCGGTGCTAGCGTAATGTAGGATGTACACAAACAATATATATTATACAGAGATTGTTGTTAACTAGGAGCAATGTACCGTGTATATATATATCTATATATATATGATGTCCGTTTGGATGTGTGTACACCAATGTAGGAAGGAAAAATTAGGCTGCTCCGTGCTAACTCACTACTACTGCCCTCTTGTGGTGCCTCCTAGTGGCCAGTTCTGGTACTAGGTGGTTCTTGGTGTCCAGTTCTAAAACTAGGTGGCACCAGTTCCATACACTATCGCTCTCTCCTTATCCCTGCTCCTCCTCCTCATTCCTTTTCCACTCTTTCTGCAAAGTATATAGATTGGCTTCCTAGTAGTTGGCTCTGTCCCCGCTGTTGGGCTTCATTTGTCCAGTCGTAAACCATCATTTAGAACTGAGTATTACAAGTAATATATCTGGTAGTGGTGGTATAACTATATATATGAGAACCTATAGAACCATATTGTCAGCGCTGTGTTTGGCTGCTCACTATTATCAGATAAGTCATGTGATGATGAACCCTTGACCCCTGACCTGTTTTTGTGCTGCTGCTGCTGCTATAGCACTTCCTTCCTCGCTCGGCGCCTTCCCTTCCCTCGTTAGTTGATATACCAAAGCATAGATAAACCCATCTATCCTCACTCCCCAGTACTGCTATATCCAGTTTTAGTTACCAAGCATGTAACCCAAGCCATAGAGAAAATGACCCCCAAGATGTGCCCTGAGTGTTCTGTGGTAGCTGACACCTCCCCAAGATAATAGACTCTCCCACCCACCCACCCCTTAAGGAGTAGTCCACCCTTGTCTTTGTGTGCTCTTGCTATATGAGATTAAATTGTGTGTGGAGATAAAACCTAATGCATGCTAGTTATTCTCCGTTAGTCGGCCAGTCATATGTTAAGATTAATTTAAAATATCAAAGTGCAGTTTCAGTTGATTGGTCTGTATTATAAGCATCATCCTATTTTCTTGCAAAAAAAGCAACAATTGCTATATAATGAAACATTTAATTCAGATTTATATCCAATCCACCTTCAAATTATGCTTCCTCTATTTAAAGCCTTGTTTCTTCAAACCCTCAAGTACCTTATAATGAAAGCATCGTAAAAACTTTGTTTAACTACATTTGTGATTATTATTATAAGCATTATCGCCTGTTTAATTACCAAGTCCACTTTTGTTGCATGCCCTCTACCTATTACTCCCAGTCCCCATATCATAGCCTGCTCCTCAGCTTACCCATACATTTGACGCAAATCATGGAAAAGACCAAATTTACGATAGTTAATGCCGATAACAACATTGTCCCAAACGCCCATGAAACATCATAAAGAGAAAAGGGAGGCCAGCAAATGTTTGTGGATAATATTAAAAGAATAAGAAAGATAATGTATATATGTAGTCCTGTATGGACCATCCTCCTCCATATGCTGACGTGCTGATTATAAGTTGTTATTGTGGGTGTGAATAGCCATACAGGTAGCAGTGTGCGCTATATCTAAGCTGTGATGTGATAGTCATATCAGGCATATCCATCCTAGAGATCAATCCTTGCAACCTGCCCTGACACCATCTGTGCCACTTCAAGTACTCCTTTTTCAACAAACTTCAAATTTGTAGGTCAAAAAGAAGAATTAGTAGGTCCATTTTTCCAAATAATATGGTACCAAAAGTTTAACACTAACCCAAAGTCATAAAATGTGTCACACTTTTTCGAAAACATTTTTCAAAACATTCAAATTATAGAATTATTTGTGGTAAAGATACTTGTGTTTAACGAGTAAATATAGTAAAGTCTTCCTGAGGGTTGTCTTCTGTTGTTTTACTGAAGAGCTGCTGTATAAAAATTCTAAATTTAAACAACAACAAAAAGCGGGCGCTGTTTGGGTGGCGCAGACCAAGTTACATCAGTTTGCGGTGGACAAGATCTAGTGGATATGGCCTAATAGAGAAAGTGTGTCTGTGGGCAAGCTAACTGAGGGGTTAACCTGTTAGCTCCATCTTGGCAGGAGTATATCTACATCAGAGCATGCGGTATAAAGACCGATGGTGTCTCAGTGATGGGCTGATATGTGACTGTGAAGTTCTCCATGTTAACCTTATCTATATTCCACTATTACAGAACTGTATAACTCATAATCATGTATAGCATTTGCCAACTGGTTCATTTATGAATGCTTTCTCAATATTAACTATGGGATACTGATAAATCTTATTTCTTCTCTACCTTGAAGAACATGATCTTTATCTTTTATAAACTTTTATTCTGACTTTCATGACAAATTTGGACTGATGATATTATCATTATTGCTTTTTACACATTTGGATTCATACATCCATAGAAGTGTTTTTGATAATACATATGACAATGTTTTTCGATATTTCTTTTCATTGCATTTATGAGAATATTAATGAAAATACATGGTCCCTTAAACAGGATATATCAAGACTTTGTAAAAACAACTTGAAAAGTGATGAATTTTGACAGTTTAAGACGTACAGTAACGATTCAACTGATTCCATTGCTCATATCAATCTGACAAGCTTTCACTACATATGCAGAATAATTAAGGTCTTTGATGAAACTGAAAAAAGAAATAATTATAAAAATTTTAAAATGCCAAGAAGGTGCTAGCGGCTGTTCCTCAGCGGCCAGTTGTGACCCCCTACCCTGAAGCAGCGAGGTAAAGTAAAGGGAGTCATACAAACCTCAAAAAAGCTTTCTTATATGATCTTACTTTCAAGAGAACTTTTCATATAACCTTACTTAAAATTATAAACAACACAAACAAAATGTTCCTCATTGTTAATGTTTTTTTAGCAAAAAAAAAAAAAAAAAAAAAAAAAATGACAAATCTCTGACCAATGGTGAAAAGTGATATTGACTCCCTTCACGGTGACCTCCCCGCGTGCAGTGACTGTAGAGTGCCGTGTGCCCAGTAAGAGTAGCTGAGTGTGTGGTGTAGTAAGAGCCATGACTAATGCTTCTGGCTACTTGTCTTGCAGGAGAACAAACTTGGAGACATCTGCTTCTCGCTTCGCTACGTGCCAACAGCTGGGAAACTGACTGTTGTCATTCTTGAGGCTAAGAACCTGAAAAAGATGGACGTTGGAGGACTCTCAGGTATGGTAGAAACATTCATTTATTTGCTAGGAATATTTAAATAGAAATCTTTATTCAAGTATTTATTAATACCTAAAGAGTATATTTAAAGTCATATAGTTGAATTGTGGCAGTAAGCCTGGTAAATAATGCATCGTTGAATATGTATGATGCATATTCCATATAGCCTGTCCTGTCTAATGGATATACAGTGAAACCTCTCTAGTGAAACCGCCCTTTGGACTCAACGATTTGTGGTCTCATAGCGAGGTGGTCTTACTATAAAGTTTTTGCCAGTGATATATGACTGTGTTGTTGTATATCATACTTATGCCTGAATAACTATAATGTTTTTGACCTCTTTGATTGCTATTATAAGAAGGACATCAACGATGGTGGAGTATTGGAAGCAGAGTGATCAGACCGTCTGGTCTGGTAAAAGTTGGCCAGATGGGGTGGGGGGGGAACTTTCATAGTAAGCACCATGCCCATCCTACCGGGCCCATAGCCTAAGATTGCAGTCACTGCTGTTTACTTTATATAAGCAAGGTCGACTGTGGCGCCACCTCACCGGTATATGGCACACTACTATTCTTATGGCCTGGCTACTGCCATGCCACCTAGCAGTATAACATAATAGTCTTAAAGTGGCTATGGACACTGTTTGACTATATGTCATTTAGAAATATGTTTGTAGTTTTCGATTACCTGCACAAGTAAGAACATTTGTGTGGAATACCAACTCTATATATTCCTTAGATTAATTGATATTTGTTAACGAAGAATGTGGCAGAGATTCCATTGAGGAATTCAAATCTGAGAGAGAAGTAACTTGACCATAAGGTGGTGCCCTCAGTGCATGGTGAACTAGGAGCGAGGCAGGAGTTACATAGTGACATATCTACCCTGTCCCATCTGTTAAAATTATTCACTTTAGTTTCGTATCTTTTACGACTTTGCTATTGCGTCATTGCTGACCTAATTACGGCAGGATGCTTTCCTGTTCAAATAAAGCTAGCTCAGCGTGCCTTAGTACGACTGACACCAAACAGTAAGGACGTGTCCTTGTTGCTCTCTGCACTTTGTAACCATATTTCAATAGGTTATGGGCCCAGACACCTTCAACTGTGGACGAAATAGTCAGTGAGTACTTTGTGCAGATGCCGAGCTAAATTTTGTGAACTTTTGAGTGCAGGAAAGAACTTTTATGTGACTTAGAAGTTTGGAGTTTTCTGTGTACACTCAAATTGAAAATGGCGGCAAATACAGCATCTATTTCTTCACTCAAGGGAGGTAACTACCCAACATGGAAGTTACAGTGCCAAATGGCCTTGATGAAGGATGGGCTGTGGAATATTGTACAAGGGACTGAAACTTGACCAACTCCAGAGAATGGTGATGCTAGGGTAAAGTTTGATAGTAGATGGGACAAAGCCTTGGCCATCATAGTTCTATCAATTGACCCAGCTCTCTTGTATTTGGTTGGAGAGCCCACAAGTCCCGTCGCAGTATGGACCAAGCTAGCGGATCAGTTTCAGAAGAAGTCATGGGCCAACAAGCTTCATCTGAGGAAGAAACTGTATTCATTAAAGCTGAAGGATGGTGATTCTGTACAGGATCACATAAGGACAATGACTGAAACATTCAGTGCACTATCAGTAGTTGGGGACGCCATTACTGATGAGGACCGAGTAGTGCACCTTCTCGCCAGCTTACCGGACTCCTACGGCATGCTTGTTACGGCGTTCGAGGCATGTACAGATGTGCCTAAGAAAGTATGAGGATGGTACTTCCTCACACAGTACAGCATCGGAGAAGGCAATGTTTGTGAGGCGGCAAAAGGGTCAGAAAGCGACTGCTAAAGGACCTAAATGCTACGGTTGTCAAAAGATTGGCCATATTAAGCGTGAGTGTCCCGCGCTTAAGAAGTCCGAGGGTAAGGACAAAGGAAAGAGCAAGCCACACAGAGCGCACAGCGCCAGGGAGGACAGCGGCTCTGACAGTGACTACGTCGGGCTGACTGTGATACACGCTCTGTCCGTCAAGGGGGCAGCACCGGGAGGATGGATCATTGACTCTGGAGCCACGAGTCATATGTGCAACGATAGGTCTAAGTTCCTTACTTATACCCCTCTTGATCAACCACAAGGAGTTACAGTGGGAGATGGGTATGATCTACCTGGAGTAGGGACTGGAACTGTCTCACTGGAAATGGAACTCCCTGAAGGTAAAGTGAAGACTGCTAAACTGAGAAATTCCTTATATGTGCCCGAGCTCTCTTTCAATCTCCTTAGTATTTCTCAGGCCACTCGCTATGTAGAGCGTACTGTATTTACTCATCATGGATGCCAATTTATTGACTCTAATGGTGAGATTGTGGTAACAGGAGAGAGAGTAGGAGATCTTTACTATGTGAACTGTAAGGAGAACCACCACATTGCAGCTGTGACACAGAGAGGGAACAAGCCCACTGAAGAACTGTGGCACAAGAGATATGGACATCTCGGCAATCAGAATATGAGGAAACTGAACGCAGAAAGCATGGTTGTTGGACTGGACTGTGCTATGAATGGTGATGTAAGTGTGTGTGAACCATGTGTTCAAGGAAAACATCATCGCACCAAGTTTCCTACCAGTGGTGCAAAGAGAAGTGAAGCAGTGTTGGGTTTGGTACATAGTGATGTGTGTGGGAAGATGAGTACCAAATCACTCAGTGGCTGTGAATACTTCCTAACCTTTGTTGATGACAAGACTCGGTACACCTGGGTGTATGTGCTAAAACACAAGGACCAAGTGTTCAATCAATTTCTGGAATGGAAAGCCCAGGTAGAGACTTCTACGGGCATGAAATTGAAGGCACTTCGGTCTGACAATGGTGGCGAGTATACCTCAACAGAGTTTCAAGCCTATCTAAGCAAGGAAGGAATCAGACAGGAGCTAACTGTACCAAAAACGCCGGAGCAAAATGGAGTTGCGGAGAGAATGAACCGCACGATCGTCGAGACAGCTCGCTGTATGCTGTCTGAGTCTACACTCCCCCGCAAGTTTTGGGCAGAAGCTGTGTCTACAGCTGTGTACTTGAGGAACCGGAGCCCAACCACTGCAGTTGAGGGAATGACCCCTTATGAGTCTCTGACTGGTGAGAAAGCTCATGTAGGTATGCTAAGGGTGTTTGGCTGTCTAGCCTATGCTCACATACCTAAGGATGAAAGAAAGAAATTCGATCCTAAAGCCAGGAGGTGCATCTTTCTTGGCTATGGTACCACTACCAAGGGATACAGACTGTATGATGTGAAGCGCTCCAAGGTGATTCTCAGCCGTGATGTCATCTTTGATGAGACAAAGCATGGGGTTGAGAAGGAGCAATCTGCTGTGGAGAAGGAGCCCGAACCCGTGGTTAAGAAGGAGCCTAGCTGCTCTATCGAGACAACCATACTCCTTGACAGCAGTGACAACGAGTCTGTGGTAGAGGAAGATGTGCCAGTGGTAGAGGAAGTTGAGCAAGTGATAGAGCCAGAGGAGCCAGCAGCTCAAAGGCCACGTCGTGAGAGGAGAGCACCTAACATGTATGGCGAATGGGTGCAACTGACTCACACTAATCCCCAACCAACTTCTCTACAGGATGCAGTGTCAGGACCAAACAAGAAGAAATGGCAGGATGCCATGAAAATGGAGATGGACTCACTCCATGGAAATCAAGTCTGGGACTTGGTTCAACTCCCAAAGGGCAGGAAGACTGTCGGCAGCAAGTGGGTGTTTAAGGAGAAGTTGGGAGCAGATGGAACCATCGAGAGGTTCAAGGCAAGGCTAGTTGCACAAGGTTTTTCCCAACAGTACGGACTGGACTATGATGAGACCTTCAGTCCAGTAGTGAGGTCAGAGTCAGTCCGCACAGTGATTGCGCTAGCTGCAAGAGATAATCTCCATCTGCATCAGCTCGATGTGACAACAGCCTTCTTAAATGGCACCCTGAAGGAGGAAGTGTATATGAAGCAGCCAGAAGGGTTTAAGGTTAGAGGCAAAGAAGATCTCGTCTGTAGGCTAAAGAAGAGCATCTATGGCCTTAAACAATCACCACGCTGCTGGAATGCTGCACTCGACGAACACCTGTGCAAGATTGGGTTCAGCCAATCTACTAATGACCCGTGTATATACACATCAGAAGGAGGATTGGTGATTCTTGCTGTCTATGTTGATGACATAATCATAGCAGCAGGAGATGAACACAAAATGAGGAAGGTGAAGAAGGCCATCGCTGATGAGTTTACTGTGACCGACATGGGTAAACTCAAATACTTCTTGGATGTAGCTGTTGACCAAGAGACAAATCCTGTGAATATCTGGATGGGTCAATCAGCTTACACTGAGAGAGTGCTTGAGAAATTCAAGATGAGCGAGGCCAAACCTGTGGCGACGCCAGTGGACACTAGCGTCAAACTCACCAAATCTAATGAAGATAGTGAGGCCGTCAACCAGTCGCTGTATCAATCAGCTGTTGGCAGCCTACTGTACTTATCTACATGGACAAGACCAGACATCACATATGCTGTGAGTAATGTAGCTAAGTTCTGCTCGAAACCATCAAACGAGCACTGGACGGCAGTGAAGCGAGTCATGCGCTACCTGAAGGGGACCATCGACTATGGTCTATGCTTCGAGAAGGGAAATGCAGGCGACTGCCTTGGTTTCTCCGACTCTGATTGGGCCGGCGACATCAATGACCGCAGATCCACCTCAGGGTACATTTTCCAGATCTGTGGAACCGCCGTCAGCTGGAGAAGTAAGAAGCAAAGCTGTGTAGCTCTCTCCACCGCTGAGGCCGAGTACATGGCTTTGGCAAGTGCTGCTCAGGAAGCAGTCTGGATGAGGCAACTCGTTGGTGACCTAACGAACGCACCAACCACACCAATGCTGATCTACGAGGATAATCAATCAGCTATTTGCATGGCCAAAAACCCCCAGTTTCATGGTCGTGCAAAACACATTGGTATTAAGTACCACTTCATCCATGAGCAAGTGGAAAACGGTACCGTAGATTAACAGTACTGTCCCAGTGAGGACATGGTCGCAGACATCCTAACCAAAGGTCTGAATAAGGAGCAGTTCCACAAGCTCCGCACCATGACTGGAGTGAAGAGGCCTAGTGACAATTAGTTTTTGTCAAACCTACTTCACTCTAACACTGAGAAGAGACTTTCTTCTCAAAATCTCTATTTTTTAGAACTGAACTCTCATTATAACTGAAAGATGCTATAATTCTAAGTCATGTCCTAAGTCAAATGTTATTGCTAAGTCAGGTAGTTTGTCTACTGTGTTTAAATTCTGACTAATGATCTGATAAATAATAAGGTGCTAATACCAGGAGTAATTCTAGGATAATTGAAAGGTCTGTTACTAATTCTGTGAGTAAAACATATATATAGCAAATATGAATTGTGTGTAATCTTAAACTGTAGGATACTTCACAAGCAAGTGAGAAGGAGTGTTAAAATTATTCACTTTAGTTTCGTATCTTTTACGACTTTGCTATTGCGTCATTGCTGACCTAATTACGGCAGGATGCTTTCCTGTTCAAATAAAGCTAGCTCAGCGTGCCTTAGTACGACTGACGCCAAACAGTAAGGACGTGTCCTTGTTGCTCTCTGCACTTTGTAACCATATTTCAATACCATCCAGCTGGTATCACTTAACTCATTAAGATAAGAGGTGTCTGGGACTTTCCCCTCACCAACCGAATTGTGTCTGGCAGTTGGGTAGGGTGACTCCAGCACCCTACGAAATTGGAGTTTTAAACTCTTAAATACACACAATATATGTAATTCCTACATTAATGCTCCGGGGTATACATTACAAATATACTAATCTAGAACATAGTTGAAATTCAGGCAAACTTTCCCCAAATCGGGAGCTCAGTGGCATGTGTCACTTTAATAGAGAGGTAGTCTCTATAGAGAGGTGGTCTTTATGCGAGGTTCCACTGTATAATAAGATAAGAATATTTGCCAATTCTTTCTTTATTTGAATGTTACCAAAATCTGTATTCATTCCTCCTTGTGACAGATCCATATGTGAAAATGTCTATATACCAAGGAAATAAGCGTTTAAAGAAAAAGAAAACGACCATAAAGAAGCGAACGCTGAACCCGTACTACAATGAGTCTTTTACATTTGAAGTTCCATTTGAACAAATACAGGTACAGTCTATCATGCAAGCAGTACAGTAATAAGTGCAGCTCCTGCTTCATCTGGTTCTTGATACCTTCATTAATCAAACTATTAATTATAAGATTAATTAACAGAAGCAATCAGTTCAATCACTTGCAAATTAATGGAGCAAATTGGTGCAGAATGGTGGGTATTCTCTATGTGGTCAACAGAAAATCTTTGGGTGTTTATTTGGTTGGGTTATTTCATGGTCAGTTTAGTAGGAAGAATTGAATTGTGTTTGGTTTTCAATTCAAAGTGAAATTAAAACTGTTTTCTTTTCATTTTCTTTCAAATTATGCAGTTTTTACTGAAAACATTTGTTTAAAATACTTGACCTGTCCTCTGTGTGGACAGTCCCATGGGGAAATTCTGAGGGAAATAGATAAAAAATATTTCATTCATAGTGAATTTATATGCTTCAGATATGAATAAAAATTATAGGAATATCTGATGCTCTTATAAGAAAGTAGACCCAAGCAACATCAAAGTTTTTCTGAACCACAAATACAATTTGTCTGGAATGTGAACTGATTGCAGATTGGTTACTCAGGGTTAATTGCTAGGTTACTCGTGGGTCAGGCCTCCATATAATGTACATTTAGCAAAAGTTTACATGTTTAAAAACAATAGGAAATAAAGTATATTAATTGGAAAGTAAGAAATGTGAGAATATGTTACAGTATCTATGAATTTAATTTTGGACAATATTTGTCTTAATTCTTTACAATTGTTTGGAATATTTAACAATTTTTAAGCACCAACTGTACACTTTTGGAGGCCAGAACCATATCAAGTCCCTGCTTACCATCTGGTGGTGGCTGCTCATGTACGCCAGTGGCTAACTAACCATGACTCAGCAAATTTCATCTGGTGGTGATTCTCTCTCCGTGGCGGAGAGAACAATTGAATAAGTTGGTTGCAGTTCTAATTGCTTGTTCTCTCCTCTTTTTCTCTCTACCTCTCTCTCCCACAAATCAGATCCCTATGTTAAACTGTCTTTGATGCTAAACGGAAAGCGCATAAAGAAGAAGAAGACAACAATTAAGAAATGTACCCTGAACCCGTACTATAATGAGTCGTTCGCATTTGAAGTACCGTTCGAGCAGATCCAGGTAGAGTAATAATCCATAGAGTGTCACTGTTCCTAGACGTTGAATATACATCCTCCCTAGGCAGGTCAAGTTGGTCTGCCATTTCACCCTGCCTCAGACACCCGCCATTTTATCGACAAAGCGATGATGACCACAGAAATAAATGCCTCTCATTGGTTACTATATATGGTAATTGACCCAATAGGGAATTTGCATGTGCCACTGCACATGTGTGTTACAGTGCATCCTGGGATGGATTCAGTTTAAATCTGACATACAAATATTTGGCAACATTTTTATCGAAAATTGAAAGAACTTTCTCACCAATATCAAAGCTTGTATAAATGATCTATATGTTAACCAAATACATGATGGTAAAGATGGGGGCTTGTGTTATGGGAACATGTTTCTAACACATGGATATTAACATTAAAGCATCGATAAATAGTCGAATAACATGTTTCTATAGATTGTATACTGTACCATTAGTCCCATAATACCATGCAAATCAAAATTCAAAATGGTGGCTATGCAAATACCCTATTCTATTGTTATAAATGTGACCCAATACCTTCCCTCTTGTGAGTCACTCATTTGGTGCAACTTAATCTACATTCAGAGGTAATATATCCCATGGTACATCGCTCTGTCTAATCATGATAGATAGTTGGCTCTTGACCTGTCTGTCAGGAGGGCTCTATGTTGATAGGGTGTCTATTGCAGAGACCACCTTGGCAGGAGAGACTGCTGCCGTGGTTGGATGTGTGTAAAGTGTGATGACTGTAAAATGAGCTATTTAGATATGCAAGGTTAAACATAGATGTACTCTATCCCACAAGTAGCTGTACCTAGAGAGTTTATATGTAACAACTGTGCCTTCACATGTGCAACACTGCTGCTTTGTCATACAACACCCCCACTGTCAAGCAGTGAGGCATCTGTCTCTAGTATAATTAGATCATTGGTGTTATTATTCCTCCACCCTCTGCCCTATATCCCTATGTTATTTATTATAGAGAGATCCCTATAATATACTATGAGAATATCTGTAGAAGTGCTTCATTCATTTTGAATGTCAACACTATGCACTAGCTGTCCTTGCATGTTTCGTGGGCACGGTCATCTCGTAACACTAAAAGTAATTTCCAAATTAAAAAGGAACTTTGAAATCTTTTCGGTACAAGATTTTTTAATTTGTTGTAGTTTGTCATTCCTTTGGCTTAATATAGATAATAGTTGAAATATCTCTTTTGGGGTTATAGCAAGGGAGAATTGCAAATAAAATTCTAGTGAATATTAGAATAATTGGATTCCAGATTATGTAAGTGTGAGTCTTGTGGGTGTCTGATTTAATCAGATCCGAGCACTGTACATACTTTGCACATGTTTAGCTGTGTCCCTCTCCATATAATATGTTTTAGATAATTTATTGAAAACTATATTTTCATAAACAATCATTTGTGAAACATAGAACCTGATCTTCTTCCACATGCAATACAAAAAAAATATGCCAATACATTCTTATCTCCATGAACCCCTTACCTTTCCTCACAAATAGACATAATGAAATTTACACATGTACACCCTACCATCCAAATGTGTCTATGTATCTGTCCTTATACATATTTCTTATCAGAATCAACATAATAATATGGACATAGATTTTAGGATAGGTTCTAGTATGTTGTCCACTAAGGAATATAATAGCAATATTATCTTTAAGATAAGGGGCAGTGCTTTCCAAAATACACTTAGGATTCCACTAAATTCCCAGTGTCTTACAAGGGCGTTAGAAAGCTTCAGCATAGACTCTGTGAATTTGTGTTTCTATTTTGATTGCACAAAGCCTTCTTCTCATCATCCCCAGTTCAAAATCAAGTCATTGCTTTGGAAAAGAATCCCCTTTCCAATCCCAAAACTATTTTTGAAAAGAAAAAAACACTCTGTAATTGACTTGATATTAACCCGCGTATGACAAGTCCGTACTTCAGCTCAATACTTTTCATCTCTTTAATAAAAATGTCATTGCAGAACGTAAGTGCCAAAATGTTGTATTTCAAGTTCTATTTGAATTCTAAGATTTATCAACAGCCATATAATGTGTGTTGGACTCTCCTTAGCGTACAAATTCCACATATATTTTCTAGCATTTCATCATTACTCATCATGAAATACATTTTCAAAACTTCTTCATAGATATGTTCATATATTGATGTAGATATTCATTTATGTATACATACATGTAGAATATTCTTTACATTGATTAACCTCTTAGGAAGTGATATTCATTTGACAATGAATATTGTATCAAAAAGCCATTCAATACATTAAACAACAATGTCACTCATTCACGTGATAAATGGTTGTAGAATGTTGGGGCTTGAAACCTAGGAATTTATACTTAAACTTTCATCATGTAGATCATGAATTTTCTTCTTAATTTTTTACACAATTTATTCTCTTCAGGGTCTATCCCGTTAATAACATTATTTGACCTATTTCCTAGCTACTCTTTTAGTATCATTTTGAGCATCGACCCTTGAGAAACATAAAATGAACAAAAAATCATAAAAGGTCCAAATATAAAAGAGGTTTAAGCAGGTCAGAAACCAAGAAGAACAACTCCACATGAAATAATGTTAAAGCGTTACACAAGATGTTTAACTGTTTAGCATAAACTTGGTGGACTAACTTCTGCAGCATTTGGGAGAAATTCTAACGCTATAACTTAGATGAACAAAAAAAACCTGTGGAATATAAGGTTAAAGAACTCCATAACAAACACCATATTTATACTATGAAAGCATTTTATTAGCAACACTAATAGCAAGTTCATGGTAACAAGTTTCACCTACAAATTTCAATATCAACCACTGAGAAAAATGCGGAAAACTTATTTGGCGATGAAAAATATAATACAAAAGGAGTTCAAGTCCACACCTTAGATGTCTGCCAATTTATTGGCATGGAAAGATATGTTGATTGGTCTTAGGCCCCTATGATTATATAACTCTTGCCCAGTCACACATTTCCTTGTATATTTTCCAAGTTTTTTTTTAAAATTCCACCTGATTCTACAGCGCCATGTCTATTGAGCTGATTATGTCAACTGGGGGAATAGGAGCGAGTCAGGCCAGTGGACACCCGTGGTGGATTGGCTTCGTCCAATCATAGGCCGCCTTTCAATCCGACCACAGGAGAACCGTCGGCTCAATGGACATGGTGCTTAAACTGCCTGACATTTGCCCTTGTGTTGATTACCATGTGAAACATCCGATGCATCGTTATTTATATTTTTTTATGAATCTTAGCGAATAAGTTTAGAAGAATCCACATATTTATCATGTTTAGCACGTCGGTTTCTAACCCATTTCTTCAACCCAACACTCATGATTTCATTCAATTTGATCTAGAACAGTTGAAAACCAAATTATTTACTCAAGGAACAAGAGTTAAGCACCCCGGTGTTTATTCTTTGACATGAACCCAGTCAGTTATATTCTGCCTTTGGAATGGTTTGGAATAGGTTCCACTATGAGAGCCTGTTAGATTATCATTTCGCTAGTTGAATAAGAAAGAAACCACTTCTTCCAAGATGATGCAACATAAATATTTTCACACATATCATGAATTTATGTGCTTTGTATTTGAATTTCACTTTTCATCCTGGTCCCTGGATATGTTTCTCTTGGCTCTTTTCTCAATAAGGGGTGTATCTATAGTAGGAAAAGTGTCAAGCAATTTAACTCGTCAGACTCCTTCACTCGATCGCAAGTAGTTGTAACCGGTGATTCAATCGCAGGAAGGTGTAGTTATTTTGGTATTCTTGTGATCAAATTGCTGATCACTAGGTGTCTTCCTCTTGCTGCTCAAGTACTAGTGATCTACCTGGAGTGAGGATTGCTAGTCCTCGCCACTGAATCTCTAGGGCTCTTGAGGCCTTAATTCGACAAATCGACTCGGCCATTTCTTAGATCGACAAATTTCAAAGGCAGCTAGTGACAAACGACAGAGACACTTTATTAGCCTGACAAATCGACAAAGACCTTAATGACAAAAATTTAGCTGTTTTACGAAAAATATAGTGACATAAGAATTATGTTAGTGACAAATGACAATTGCTGTTTTTTGGTAGCTACAAGAGAAATTAGATACCCTCCTCAGGAGCCCTATCTCTTGCTTTTTGTGCTCTAGTGGAGGAGCCTTATAAGAAGCTGTGTCTTGGCTATAATTATTCCATTTAAAGAATTCTCAATTAAAACTTATTTTGGGGTATACAATGTGTGTAGGGGCTTTCACACTCAATTTCCAAAACTAGATATTAAAATCTTGATAGGGTTGGGTTATTAAGGCCATAACAAATTTCTTTCGGTACAGACATGTTGATATCCAAGCAATGTACATTTACTCACAGTACAGAGAGAAGTTTACTTTCTGTTTCATACTGTGGTTACTTATTTACTCAGATATTTCTCTGTATGCTACAATAAAGCTGTTCCTGGCATACACATGAAGACCTGCGATTTGATTCAAAAGTGTCCCTCATAATTTGTCCAACCTTTTATGGACAAATAAATAGTCAGGGAAGGCAAGGCTTTACCACTCTGATTGTCTGGTGTTAATTTGACCAATTTTACTCATGAAATACAACAGCTAATTTCCTAAATTATTTGGTTTGGACCAGTCACACTTTTGTAGGACCAGGCAAACTGCTTTTTTACTGATCCTAGTATCTGGTAAAACTTTAAGTTTTCAACATGTATAATAATAATAAAAATAGTTCCAATATTCCAAGACACAGCCTAAAAGCTGACTACGGATTACCTATGGTACCCCCTAACCTCGATATTTTTGTTTTTCTCAAATTCTCTTTCTCTTTTCCACTCTTCTTGAACATTCTTTGCCTAGCTGCTGAATTTCTGCATGATCTCATTCCGTATTCATTTTTGAATGTTCAATGTTTGCCAAATTTATTTTACTCTAACCATTAACATGTAATTCATTACATAGCGCCTTCATCGGAACGAAATATTTTTGTTGAAAAATATATCCTAAACTTGAACAAATCGTAAAAGCATTATGATTCAACGAATCGACAAAAAATCATATATAATTCCATGAAATTCCTATAAGTCATTTATACTGTTTTAAGTAGAAGTAGTTGAGAAATAGCCATAGAAACTTCAATTGCTTAGCAGCAGTTGACTTAACCTCTTGTGATCCTACTCTTGTGATTATATATTTCATTATTTAGGTTTTCCATTAGAGCGGTATACAATATAGTGAATATTAAGCTACCACCCTCATTTCATGTTCACTAAGATTCATTTTCCCTTTTGCCTTGGTTGGCTTTGCAGAAAGTTACGCTGATCGTAACAGTGGTGGACTATGATCGTATCGGAACATCAGAACCCATTGGTCGGGTGGTACTAGGCTGCAATTCAACCGGCACTGAGCTGCGACATTGGAGCGATATGCTTGCAAACCCCCGCCGCCCGGTGGCGCAGTGGCATACACTCCAGGAGATGCCTGAGAAGAACTAGGTCACCAGGTCAGGTGCTGCTGCCTCCTGGTGACTGGGCCCACAACTAGCTCTGGTTGAGCGAGAACAACAACAACAACTACAAAACTACTACAGTAACTGTAATACAATGAAGAAAAGGAAATCAAGGAAAACTTTCTTGTTAAACCACCTAAACATTTCATCATGAACCAGACCTGAGGTGTACACGTGCTATGGAGAAAGGAGGAGGAGGAGGTTTTTAGCAACAAGTGTTCATTACATTTGAGCACCCTTTGTTTTCGAGGAAAGGGCAACTTGATGCTCCACTCCCCGGAGTATTTATCTAACTGGAGAAAAAACAGAATGATTTGTGTTTCAGTCAAAAGGATATGATCAGTTTTAAACTGAAGAGGTCATTAATTATTAACTTATCAGGAGAAAAAGAAACTTACAACTATCCAAGGACAGAGTGATATATTATATGAGTATTCAGTGATCGGTTGATATATGAATATCATCATTGTTCTGTGTCCCAATGAACTTCTTGTGATTAATTATTCTTATATTTAATTATTAATTAATTGTGTGTGCGTGCGTGGCAGTCTTCACACCCCGTGTTCACCCCGCCATGTTTACATCTACACAAGTTAAATGTTATCAAATAAGTTGAAATAGATTAAATGCAACTTAACTGTTTAAAAAGTAAAAAAAAAGAGAGCACCACGCGCAGGCCTGTGTAAACAATAATGAAAACAATATTGCAGTTCGCCACATTAGAGCAGGCTATTGTAAAATGGATGGTAGATTTAACAGGGTTCCCATTATGAAGGACTATACTCAAAGTTCTGGAAAGTTCAGGCCCCCGGATGGTCTAGGAAACGGGCAAGGTTTTGTACAATCAGTCAAAAATGGAAATGTAGAGTGTTTTTGAGAAAAATGCATTTGCTGTGATTATAAGAATTCTGGCAAAAGCTGATGTTTTTGTATTGTATGCCAGAAGATGAACGTTCAATGCTTGCACAAGAAACGACTGTGCCCGAAAAGATAACTGCCTTGTCTGAGAATGGACATTGATGAGAAGAGAACTAAGAGGCCTGAAAATGGAATATTATCAGTGCTTGAAGAAAAAGAATTTAATGTCAAATTAATGAAGATTATTCTAATGCCTGCTAGAGACAGACCTGAACGGGGAAGAATATGAATTCCTGCAACTGAGGGTTTAGCTATTTGGGTGTTGGCTGGAAAAACTGCTGCGGCAGAAGCCAAAAAAGAAGGTATTAACAACAAACCGCATGAGAAAAGAGACACAAATGTCTGGAAATTGTGGGGACCCTGCTTACACAGTTAAACACACTAGTTCTCGCAGGCATAATTGGAGAGGCAACAGAATTTAAAGGTATATGTAACAGCTGTGTGCTGCTGTATTACTTATAGGTATACCATCATGCCGCTTTGTACTACTAGGAAATTTGCTGCTAAACAAATAGAGACGAGCATAGAAAAGTTCCAAAGAGGACATGAAGGTATATCTTGAAGGTATAGTAACAATGGTAAAAGAAATAATACTAAAATTCTAACCTTGGGAGAATTTGTAGCTACTAAATGGACCCGAAATGCTAGCCTTGTATCCGGGAATTACATGGATGGTACCAAATAATAGTTATTCTGAATTTCCCTGTAATTATTATTAATGATAATATTGCTATGACTAGTGCAATGTTTTCTTGATCTTATTAATTAGCAATGTTATTTAAAAGTTGATAAATGCAAATTTCACCTTGTTAGTAATAATGATAATGATGTTATAAACAGAGTGTTATGTAATTAGAAAACAGGAGCATTTAGCATGACAAAAGTTTTACTTTTTTGATGTACAAAGTTTTTAAAGGGAAGTAAGTACACATGGCATGGATTGATTATTATATTAGGTACCTCACAGATTATTGTTAACCTGTGGCAGGTTGATTGCTTCTCTATCTCTAGCTCTCTCATATACTGTAGTTGAGGATATGCTCAAATTCTACGCACCTTAATTCTTTAATTAGGGGAGACGTCAAATGAACTTGGATGCGTAACAAAAAAAGAGGTGAATCAAACAAAGTTATTTGTTGCTAGGTTGGAGTAGATGTTGAAACGATCTATGTAAAGCGTAGATTTAATTGACGAGAGATTTTTGTGATTTCAGTTGACACTGCATACAAAGTACATTGGTAGTGATATAGGGAGCTGCCACAGTTCTGTGGCACTCCCAAGTAGAATTATTAAGCTTCAACCCCATCTCAATCCTTACAATCAAATAAGATAGTGATATCAATGAAAAACAAAAATCGTAAAAGGAAAAAACCAATTCCTCTAGTATATCTATGACAAGTAATCCTATTTAATATATAAAATACATAATATATATAAATAAATATAAATATATATATATGTATACATGATTATATCATTGTAAGTTTGGAACCAGGCTAGCTGCCGTTGAGGACCCAGTCAGATTTAGTTACTTACTTAGGGGTAGTTCTAGGGCAGAACAGAACTTTGGTAGAGCAACCCTTATTAAACAAACACCACACATTCCAAGCGCAGTAATAAATGCACTCAAACTGATCCCTACTTTGTACATTCAGTTAATGTTAAAGCTACAGTTATGTATGTACCAAGGAGGGGGCCCCTGTTCCCAGCACCTTCCACTCTATGCACTACTAACATAGTCACATAGAGTGATACTGAGAACAGCGGGTGGTCTAAACCCAAACACTAAATAGTCAGAAGCAGATTGCCGCCGCTACTACATCTGTAGGTGCAGTATACACTATAGACCTAGTGAACAGCTAGCCTGGTCTCCTCCATAGAAAACACTGTTGTTGTATATGTATTGTATAAAGTGTATCATGGTGTACATGGTCTTGTCTTAGTGCAGCTGTACATAGAAGAATTTTATTTTTGGATCAGCCCTTGGTTACCTTCAGAGGTGCGGCGCGTGTTGTGGACTGGAAAAGTCGCAATGAGAAAAGTAAAGCTATGGTGGAGAACCCCGTGTTACCTGAGTGTGTAGCGCGGGGGGCTCTTGTATGAAGTGGGCTGGTTGGTCTCTCAGATGGATAGATTGGAGAGTCTGGTAATGAATAAGAAGAAAAGATGAGCGTATACATGTCACTGAGAAAAGGACACCCATTCCATGACAGTAGCCAGTATTGACCCCTGTGACCCACTCTATGATAAAAATGAGTTTAAGTCTGACTGATTCCCAAGAACAATGAGGTTGGAAATAATGATGGCATTGTGAAAAATGTGATTTTACAAGTCAAACAACTTACATAACATGGTGCCACAAATACAGAGAGACAGGAGATAATGATGTTCTAACTGACCGGGGGTAAAATAACTAAATATTTATCCACAAAATGAACCACCAAGTAATCGGGAAACCCTTAAAGCTCATTAACAATAACTGTGCCATTGAAAGGGAAGGATTTCTGTGTCACACAACTGCAAATGGATGGGTTGTTTTTTTAATAAATGTATAGCTAAGAGATTTGAGAGAATGGTGTGAAGGGTAACCCCGGGGGTATGAGCAGGGGGCAAGCATAGTTGTTGAAGGTGATTAAAATGTGATGTGTTTCAGGAAAATGAGTCATAAGTCGCAAAATCGATATTTTTCAAAGTGTTTTTTTCACAAGATCACACTATTGGAATGTTCTGATTTTTGGGGAGTTGATCACTTATAGCTATACCGATCAGTGTATCAAAATTCCAGGACAATCTATGTAATATATCCTTTAGTTTTAAAGGTACTCATATGGACTACACTTGGTTACTTTACTGTTTATTGACCCCCAGAAATATTGGAAACTTTTTCTCAAAAACGAAAATATCAAACTTAAAATCTAGAAATACTTATACGATTATTAGACTGTTTACTATCATTGGAATCAGCTTGATCTCATCTTTTCAAATCTAATGGTATCTCAAAATCTATTTTTAGCGACTTATGACTCATTTTCCTGAAACACATCACAAATGCTTAGAGACTACTTTAACATATCATTCTTTATAATTCCATTCTGGAACTTTTTGTGTAAAAACATCTTACAACAAGCAATGCTGGGAATTGCTCGAACTTCTCTCAAGCAATCTCCTTTTCACTTTAGCTTCTATCTTATGATTTCGATTAACGGTTCCTTGTAAATAATAGTAACAGAAATGTTGTTTGGCTTTAATATTCGAGTCTGGACTCATTTACCGTTATAGTACTGTCAATTTTCAGAAGTAGTTCCACGAAATATTGAGACAAATTCTGAAGATTACCTGCCTTGAACCTCTTGGTTAAATTTGTTAGGAATACATAGCTGGACCAGCATACCTATATAGCCTACTACTCATCTGAGAATAAACGAGTAAAATCTCAGGTGAAATGTTAAATCTACACATGCATGAACAGATTCAAATGCATGTAGGGGAAGATCTTTCTTTTTTTTTAAGATGCTTAAAGGAGAAAATGGTTCATTCAATCCATATTATTGGGTTGGTGAAATGTTATAATAAACATTCCCTAGACTATAGTGGTGGAGAACCTGATTCTCATGTGATGTTTTAAATTATTTCTAATAATTATACTTCCACATTCTTCACCTCTGGTGATACAGGGGTCAGTACTGGCAAAAGTTGGCTCTTATAACAAGATGGGGCGCAAGCAGTTGTGTCGCTCTGCAAAAAATCACTTTGCAGGTCGCTCACATTTTTTAAACACTTTTACAACATATTGTAATGAGCTCATAGCCTTGTCGGAGGTTGAACGGAAACAAAAAAAAAGCGTGTTTAACAAATCAAAGCATCAACACCACCAATGTTTTTTTGTTATTTAAATAAACATTTAACTCTCCTCCTTCAAGGCTAAGCTCAACAAATAACAAACAGTACAGCATATATGTGGTCGTCTTCAGGTTTAATTTACAATTACGGTGGCAGACAGATGAAGAAGAAGATGATGTGAAGAAATCAACAAACAAAATGGCTCCACAAATACCTGATTTTACTCTCCCGAGGTCACAAGTTGAATGCGAGAAGAGCATCCTGGTTCTGTAATTACCTAACCAGTAAAAGTTTTCCCACCTGTTGGCGGGAACAAAGTCTATACAAACCATTGAATCCAAGATTGTATTTCCTGTTTTGTATAGAAATTGGTGTCCATGTCAATAAAGTCATTGTTCTAGTCAGAAGCAACCGATTCAAGTGTGTTTTGTGTTATTCACTATAGTCATGCCCCTTACTATAAGGCATTAAATGTAAAGACAAAATACTGCAATGATTAATTCTGATGATTGAATTTTTATATAAAACAGACAAGATTTAAAAATTCAGTGCACATATTGACCTAAATATCATGGGAAAAGTTGGCTACAACCACTATTTTCACCTTTTTTTGTTTGAGGTCCTTGTGAACGAATTTTGACACCATAGGGTTGAATGGGGAAGGGTTGAGATATTCTTATTCAATATTCAGGCAACAAGCTTTTAATTTTAACAAATGAAATATTGCCCCAAAGTATTCATTTAAAACAAGGAACTATTGTGTAATTTAAAGACTCCGTATTTCATGAGCATGCATGCAATGAAGTTCACTATCCACTTGACATATTACCCAAGGCTGGGAAGTGACTTCGACAATAGATGGTCTGTCCATTATGAAAATAAAATTCTATTGAGGGTCTAGCTTTAAAATTAGTGTCAAATAATCAATTTTGGCATGTAATTTAATCCTTGTTTTGTGCGCCAAATTGCACCTTAAATATCAAAAAGAAAATGGACTGTCATGCACATATGTTTTTTATGAAACATTGTCTACTTGTAGACCTAATTCTTAAATGTTATAAATATTCCCTGCTAGAATTTCAGGTATTAGGCCAAGTGGTTATTTGATTAATTTATCAATCATTAATATCTTCATAGGCCTATTTTGTTCCTACTGACATATTATAGCAAGAACAGCATAGTATCGCGTATGAGGGGGGCTGTATTCTCCGAGTATGGCCGAAAACTACGAGGCCGTAGGCCGAGTTGTTTTTCGGCCATACGAGGAGAATACAGGCCGCCGAAGACGCGATACTGTGCTATTCTTGCTTTTATTCCATGATTCTTAACTTATTACAACTTAATTTGATTTATTTCATCAAATTGTGCTGTCCGCATGGCTCACCGATAGTCTCGAACGGTCGTGACGTCACTGTACAATACAGGGAGTTTATATTGTACACCTTGTGAGCGGCAAGTATATCGATTATATTGTACGCTCACGGCCAAATCGTGGAATAATATAGCAAGAACAGCATAGTATCGCGTATGAGGGGGGTTTTATTCTCCGAGTATGGCCCAAAACTACGAGGCCGTAGGCCGAGTTGTTTTTCAGCCATACGAGGAGAATATAGGCCCCCGACACCGTTGTGTCCTGACAAAATTAATGATTCACATACATGTAGGCAATGGGGATTCTGCAATGTTTATGTTTTAACTTAAGAAATCTCAAGTATTACATTATATTATTATTATTGATAGCCTACAAGTTGGAAATAGTGTTCCCAACAACATTCCCCGACTTCCCAGTGTAATTAACACAATTTCAAAACTTTACATAATATTTTATAAGATAAATTAACACAATGAAGGGCTCTATAGCAACTGCTTCATTGTTCACTTAGGCCTAGGCCCATATAATATATATCTAGGCCTATAGGCATTATTCATGATTATTGCTACAACAGAATAGTATGTCCAGGGGCCCGTTGCATGAGGTATCGTTAAGTAAAAATCGTGTCCTTAAAATATCCTTAACACCTTACTGTTGCACCAGCCAATATTGTGTCCCTAAATCATGTTTCGTGTCCTTAAATGGGGGTCTTTTAACAGCGTGCTTTTGAGCATGGGATATCCTTATCGTAGCGCTAAATGTTTCCGTTGTCTGCTCGTTTCTGAGCGATAATAGAGCAACTAGCGTATCGAGACTTTGAGAATGAGAATGGGAGGGTCAGGGAGTATTTTCAAACTCATGATTATTGCTACAACAGAATAGTATGTCCAGTACTTTAATACAATAAGTAAGTCTAGCCAGAAACAGAAAACCTATTACCGATATTACCATCATTATTTATGTAACAAAAGTAGACATAAAGATTAATGTGTACTTGTGTAGGCCTATATATAATACACATTACATTGATATTTGGACAACACTTTATACATCCTAGGCAACCAAGGCAATGTTCAGACTGCATGCACCCACATTTTAGTATACTACTAATGTTTAGCCATTTCTTAGCGCAAGTCTAACTCTAGCACCAATGCTAGCCTATATAGCCTAGACCTGTGTGTCAACCCACCATTTGATTACAGGTAACTTCAACTAACTATGATTTTAGTTCACACAAGCCCCATTTTTTCACATTGTAAGACGGTTGTAATTAAAATAAACTTACAAAATGTTAGGAAATATTTAGGGTCTATGGAATATTTTGGTATTTGGTAGGCCAATATACCGAGCGCCTAAACAGATTAGAACACAACGTAATTTGCATTTCTGTAGCGAAGTCACAGGTATAGCTATATAATATATATTTTTAGAAATCTATCTTTTTTTCATTTGGAACAGTTTCATGAGGATCGACCATATTTCCTCCTCTTGGGTCTGGCTTAATTCGAACAATTTTATGACATCCATACATATATAATATAAACGTATTTTTCTCGGGTTGGGTCGGGCTTCTAACGTTTTCCAGCACTAATTTGAAAAGAAAATATCATAAATACTGGGATGAATAAACTAATCAAAACCCTTTAAAAATAAAATAGGCAAATGGCCGCCCCTACATTTTAATAGATATATAAATAGCTAATTCGTTTTCTTTGCAAATCGAGTTTAATTAGCAGAGCATAATGTGTATTGATTAAAAAATACACTGCCCTTCAATCATTTCTGTTCTTCTGACGATACATTTACAAGATCTGCTGATTTTCTAATGTAGGCCTAGCTATAGCCTAGTCTTATGCAAAATATAAAGGTAAAACATGTGTTACCTTGTAAAGGACGATGTTGTCTTAATATTAACTTAACTTTACATAAAACTGACCAGCTAGGCCTATTATAGCAAGAACAGCATAGTATCGCTATGAGGGGGGCTATATTCTCCGAGTAGGCCTACCGTATGGCCGAAAACAATGAGGCCGTAGACCGAGTTGTTTTTCGGCCATACAAGGAGAATATAGGCCCCCGAAGACGCGATACTATGCTGTTCTTGCTTTTATTCCATGATTCTTAACTTAAAACAACTTTATTTGCATTAATTTCATAAAACTGTGTTGTCCTCTTAGTCTCGAACGGTCGTGACGTCACTGTACAATTATACAGGGAGTTTATATTGTACACCTTGTGAGGTCAAGTATATCGATTTTATTCCATGATTTGGCCGTGAGCGTACAATATAATCGATATACTTGCCGCTCACAAGGTGTACAATATAAACTCACTGTATTGTACAGTGACGTCACGACCGTTCGAGAGTATAAGGACAACACAGTTTGATGAAATTAATGCAAATAAAGTTGTTTTAGGCTAAGAATCATGGAATAAAAACAAGAATAGCTAAGTATCGCGTCTTTGGGGGCCTATATTCTCTGAGTATGGCCGAAAAACAACTTGGCCTACGACCTCGTTGTTTTCGGCCATACTCAGAGAATATAGCCCCCCTCATACGCGATACTATGCTGTTCTTGCTATAATACTGTCCGCTCACGGCCAAATCATGGAATAAAGGCTCTTAATTTAGGTGATTCAAAATGAAACCTGAAGAACATGTATAGGCTATACCAAAACAATTTATGCTTTAGACAACTTCACAATTACAAAATGTAACAGGTAGAAATATGGCATTCACTCACAACAAAATAGGCCTACGAAAGTCTATAAAATATATTAAATTAGTTGGTAGTACCCTTTTTATAATAAAATAGGCAGGGCTAGCTGTCCGTCCCTACATTTAATAAATGGGAGCTTTTAGTTAATTAAATTCTTTGATATCTGTTCTTCTGATCCTTTTTTTCTGTGATCTGTTTTTCTGAGGGAGGGGATCTCTTGTCTATAAACCAGAGAGCTATTATTATATGCGCTCTATGCTATAAACAAACTAAGGGCTCCCTCCCTGACCCCTCTCGTTAAGAAATCACACTAAACTACCATTGCGCCATCTGGTTTCAAAACAGTACGACACAAAAACCAAAATGGCGGCCGACTGGGAAGAAATCAAGCGGTTGGCAGCAGATTTTCAACGTGCACAGCTGAGTAGTACAACGCAGAGGTAAGAAAAGTTGTCAGATTGGAGGGAACTTTGAGATCTACCATTGTCCAAAAGGTGATGGAATGATATCTTATATGTCAGGCGGTAGACATTTGTTTACCGGCTCTTCCCGGCCGGGACCACTACCTAATGATTGCAACGTGTAGCCTAGTACTGACACTAGAACGGGCACTAGAAGTACCGTATAGAAGCTTGTACAGCTGTTGAAAGCTAGTGTTGATCTAAACTGATTGTCCATATCTATGTGACTGCAAGCAGGCTACTTTGTAAGGATCATAGATAGACAGCATAACTGTAATAAAAAAACCCAAAAGAAACAGGGGAATCAGCCTTGCCAGGTCTCTTCAGACTCTTGGGAACATATTTTCGATTAAATTTAAACTGCCTGCACAACTATAGATAATATTAAAAGAAACATTAATGTTAGATGCTAAGAACTATAGAATCAAGAAGTAAAGTGATGAAATGAAACAAAACGATACAATTTTTAGAGACATTCATCGACACAAAATGACTTAAAAACAAACACATATTTAGGGAATCCGGAAGACCTGTAAATATTTGTTGTTGTTGTTGTTGAGACTTTTATTTGCCATGAGGCACTGTCGACGGGTCTAAGCTCCCAACCTTGGGAGGATTTCAAGCCCTATCGGACATTACATGTATTTAAATATTACAGAGGGTATACGCCCATTTCCCAGAATTATTGTAATTGACTATTGTATATGCAAAAAAGGAAATAAAACTATTTCATACACATACATTTAGGCCATATAAGCTCTTGATAACGAAGATTCAATCGGTCATAAACCTGAACTTTATTTCTTAACAATTTTCAATTCAATTTTATTCGGGTGTTGGAGCTAGGTGCATCCTGGTAATATTAAACATTTCAAAAAGTGCTCCCAGATCACCATAACGGTGGTCTTTCTTTTTTTTTCTTCGCTTACGGGCCAAAACATTTAACAACGATATCCCGTGCCCTTCTCTGGGTTCCCTTTTCAATTCATCCCCAATAAATGGGAAATCATATTGAAGAAATGCGGGCCATTCTTCGTAATAATTCAGGGTCAGTAGTTGGGCGAGAAATTAATCAACGCAACACCTTCTGGCCGGTAGGGACACCTTCTGGCCGGTAGGGGCGCGACGAATGTCTGGCTGAATGAGACAACTTTAACTCAAAATTAGACAATTTAGGCTTGTCAATTTTACAATATCTATCTCTATCATCAACCTAATTCGATGTGCTGAAGCAAAATCGATCAGGGACAAGGAGGAGAGAAGATGGATTTCCAGACTAAAAACTCTCGCTCCTAGGGGACTCAATATTTTGGATTCATTAAATATCCGTCAGAATCTACCCGATATTACACGTTTAAAATAATGGTGCCTTTGTATTTAAAGATTTTTTATTCAGCGAAGTCCAGGCTGCCGACAAGATAGGTACAAGATAAAGAAATGTTCAAAACTCAAATTAAAAAATTCTTTTTAGATAAAAATGTAATCTAAACTCACTTGGCTCCCTCTTGCCACTCTCTCACCTCTTCTGTAATTATGTCAGATAGTGTAAGGAATTTTCATTTTTCATTATTTCTCTATATCATCCTGTTCTAAATATGTTACCTTTTCTATGTATATTATCTTTATAAACTTCACTTCTGAATAGATAATTAATTAATTTCCATACCCAATGTTGATATCACCGTTTTGACATGATTGTAATTACATTTGTAAATACCAATGACAGGAGCAGATAGCTTCGAAGAACGCCTAATTGTTGGCGAAATGATTTTTTTCTGCCATATTTCTCAATGTGTAATGGAAATAAAAAACGTTTAAAAAAAAAAAAGGTTATACACATATTCTAGTATCACAATTTGAAATTACTACAGCAACACAGATGCAGAGTATACAAAAGGTTGCTAATGTTACATATATAAAAAACTGAGGATAACTAATTTAAAAAAGTCTAAATAGAAAAATATACGATAGAAATAACACTAATTAATAGGTGCGCAGGTCTATGCCATTTTAAATTACTAAAAAAATCAGACCAACCTATCAGGAACTAGATTACCAAAACAATTGAAATAAATGAAAATAAGATTAAAGCACTAAAATAAACACCCCTGCGGCGTTGTGTGAATTTCAAAATTCTGAACATTCAAGTTTACAATCAAAACTAGATTCAAAATTAATACATGTTTGTTTTAAATTTATTCAGCCAGAGACATTATGCTTTCATACACTATTCTCAGTATTAGCTGAGGAAAAAAGATTAACATTATAAGTTTGATACATCAAGATATAATTCTACAAATATGTGGCTATGTACATATACATAGGAATCGATTATAGAATAAGATTATTTCAGAGAAAAGCAAAAAATCAATTTAATCATAAATAAAGAGATAACATCGAAGATCCATCACCTGGATATAATCATCGTTATACTACTGATCAAAGTATACACCAAGGTTAAACATGTTTTGTTTCTAAAATCTCCCTCTGGACGAAATGTGACCCCCGCGCTTTTTTGAAAAAAAAGCCAAAGGCTTATACGAAATCTAAGGTCCGTCACGCCGCCATTAAAAGGTCGATCCTACATAGCGGCTCCCCTACCTTTTGGCCTCAAACTCCACTTTTCGTCATAGGTCGAACCACCTTAAGTAGTCTCAAAAGCTCAATTTGAGCGATAATTAAAATGTTCTCGCTAACCGCGTACTTGAAGCGGAGCCGGAGAATTCAAAATGGTCGCCAAACAGAAGGTTGATGGAAGAAAGAGCCACTGCGACTCTAAGCCAATCAGATCATCAGATACGATCACATGACCATGGGCACAATGACGTCATATATAGCGGCAGGTCGGAGAAGCCCTAGGCCTAGCTCTAACAGATAAACAAAGCTAGAAACTCCGGGATTATCATTTATTCCATTAAAAAGGTAACGAAATATATATTCTTTTGCTAAAATATTAATGTGTGCAGGTGTATTATGGCGCTGCCATAAAGACGCCTGCAGACCTCGTCAAAAACACCGAGTCCAGGCAACCCTCGTTTCAGTTTAGCCGGGTCCCCCGGCTCTGCAGTCGCCGAAACCATAATTTTAAAAGCTTTGATTATTCCTATCGATAATATAACAAATAGAGATGACAATAATCTTACTAAACTAACCAGCCAAGCAGTTATCGTACACGAATTCTCGCGCGGATACTCCCCCTGGACATTATTTCGTTATAACGTGTTGTTGCCCGAGAAGCGCTACCACAACTGAGGCTGAAGCCTCAAGAACGAACGTACTACCGTATCTCACCTAGGCAACGTTGTTGTTACTTAGCGAGTATGGTAACACCCAATTATGACCTCATCGTCGTTGTCATCAACTCTGAGTGAAGTTTTCCGAGGTCGAGAGGGCCTCTGTATGTACATAACTGATGTAGTACTGTCATAATTTGATGAAATAAATAATTATTGTTTAGTTATAATTATTATGAGTCCATCAAGGGGGTGTTTGATGTGGTTTCGACCTCAAGAGGTCTCATCAGGCGCTAGTTTGGTCACGTTGGTTAAATGGTACCCAGTGGACTCAACATTCTGGACTGAATATTTATCAAAAATTTTCAACCATTACGTTCACAAATAAAATCTCCCTCTGGACATTATTTCAGGCTGTCAGAGCGGAACTGTGTAGAGATTGTGCAAGAGTTGACTCGTCTGTCCCTCATCCATGTCATCTACACTATCGACGGTAAGGAGTACCTCACACCCGCAGAACTCTGCAAGGAAATCAAAGAGGAACTCGTCGTCAAGGGAGGTAAGGAAACTATGTCCCAGGTTGGAACTTTCGGTAGCTTTGATGTTTATATATAATTAAGATAATTAGTTTATGAAACGAAAAGGTACCGTATATAAAATGTGCTTAAAGGGATCAACTGGGGTCGGATTAAAAAAACTCTGCGGGATCTGTAACCCCAGTTAAATTAAAATCACTTAAAAAAATCCCTCTTCTAGTTGGATATGTATACGCTACTAGGAATCATATACCGTACATGCATATTAGTCTTGCTTATAACCTTATAACCATTTCATTACATTTTATCATTTTAAATTACCATCCCTCTCAATGTATTCGTTCCTAAGCTAAAGATTCTTTTTTTGGCCAAATAGCATATACATTATAGTCTTTAGAGTATTTATAATGTACTTTTCCCTGTCTGTGTGTGTAGTCCTATTTATAATGTACTTTTCCCTGTCTGTGTGTGTAGTCCTATTTATAATGTACTTTTCCCCTGTCTGTGTGTGTAGTCCTATTTATAATGTACTTTCCCCCTGTCTGTGTGTGTAGTCCTATTTATAATGTACTTTTCCCTGTCTGTGTGTGTAGTCCTATTTATAATGTACTTTCCCCTGTTTCCCAGGTCGGATCAATATAGTGGACTTACATCAGATCCTCAATGTTGACTTGTCCCACATCCAGGCCAATGTGGCCGAGGTTGTTTCATCAGATCCAGACATCACCCTTCAGCTGGGACAACTTATTGACAAGTAGGTTCCATTTCTTTTTATTTATGAACAATGGTTTGCAAAATATGAGTAGATGTTTTATGAAGCACATATGAAAGTAATAATTATATAAAATATAAGATTTTTATAAGTAAAATTAGGGCTCCTGAGGTTGGGGTGGGATCTAATTTTTCTTGTCACGACCTAGAAATTTTGTCGTTTTTTTTTAAAAACTTTTATTGACAATATTTCACATTCGTGATACGTTTCAATTGTCAAGTTTGTCACTTAATTTTCGTAATATGACCGAATCATTGTCGTTGATGATTATTAAGGTCTTAGTCAATTTGTCAGAGGAGGTTCTAATAATGTGTTGTTTGTTTTTTAAAAAAATAAGGCAAAATAAAATATTCTGTAGCTTGATCGTAAAATCTATAACGTTATTTCAGGTCGTATCTTGACGCCGTGGGGGAAGAAATCGATGATTTGCTCCAAGAATCTGGGCAAGTGACGATCGCAGAACTCACCAAGAAGTATAATCTACCGGCGGACTTTATACATGAGGTTGGTTCTGTGACATATGGGTCAGATTTTCAGAAAATGTACAATTGGCAGCTCTACAAATTTAGGAAATTTTGCTAAATCAGGCTGAAAAATGATGAATACCGGGTATATTTGGTGTCACGTTGATTTATACTATTCTGTTTTGCTATGTTAAACTGCAATTTGAAGCTCATTTCTGTCTTAAATGTGGGTTATTTGAGAGAATTAGTGAAGGCGAATTGTGCAATTTCTGAAGATCTGACCCATATACGTTATAGGGGAGGGGGAGGGGGCTATATTCGCGGTGGCCAATGGTGTTGTTTGTTCCTGTGACTTAGTTTTTACTATAATTTCCCGAGCATAATATACATCGTTATAATAAAATGAGTGATATTATTATTTCAGTACTTTTTTTTTTAGATATTTTAAATGCCTTAAATTTAACATCACTGATCTTTAAGAGTTAGAAAATGCGCATGACTAACAAATGTAGTTTTCTTTCGTGCGTCGCCAGGAAATCCACATTACGATCTTAATTACTTTTTCAACCAAGCAGCAGATAGATATCTATCGGACTCCGCTGCTACCATATATAATAAACAATAGCTTCATTCTAAACTATGTGGCCTTATGGGCCTGGCCGGCGACAGGCTTCGTTAAAACAAGTCACCAAGCGATCCTACATTTCCAAGAGGTAAAGCTTATTCTGACAGTGTCGAGTATAGATGTGCGCTACTTTGGAACGACCTACATGCTGATGTAAGAAATACAGAAAGATATTCAGACTTCAAGCTATTGACCAAAAATGAAACAATAGTAAATTTATTTGTTGAAAATTAGACCAACATTACAAGCTGGACCACTCACCCAATCCTCATCCCATCTCATCTCATTCCACCCCCACTCCTTGGTTATACATATATGCCATGACAAGTTTCTACATTTCATATATTTATACAAAAGTTATTATATTGTTGTGTCAAATGTTTATTTCTACTAAGGTGGTATTGAGTAAGACCAGATCTGATTTACTCAGAACTGACAATTACCTCCTACATTGATATAACCTGTAAATCATTTCAATGAGAAATGTCAGATTGTCAAGACTGCTCTAACCAATGAGTAGGTCATTATGAACAGTTACTGTATATATCATAATAAAGTTTTCTAAAAAAAAAACAAAAAAAACCTACGAGTCAGATACTTCAGATACAATACAAAATTCCTGATATTTAGAAAAAAAAACACGGTCAGCAACAAAGGTCCTCCACTCGTTTTTGTCAAGGGCAGTTTTCTGTAGGTGGAATGGTTCAGCCTCTAAAATGTATTGCGTTGAATCAAAGAATGTCCTAGGTTATGCTGAATTGTATTTTGAACCTAATCATGCATTTATTTGTGGGTTATTTGCGAGGATTGGGGATGTGTTTTTACCAACTGCTTATGGGGCGTTACTGCCTTAGTGGCACCAAGTTCTTTCGGTAACGAGTAAATAAAGATTGTTGCCGTATTTTTTACTTTCTTTTATTGACTTCCCTACCATTTCAGAGGATTGGTTCCATTAGGTTTTCCCTATTTATTATATACGCGTTGGTGTTGAAACAACGTATTGTAGAGTTGTATACGGTGTGTGCGTATACAACTCCACGCTCTGAGTTGTGCCGTATACAACTCCACGCTCTGAGTGTCATCCCGAAGGCGCCTCTGACAGCGTGGCCGCCAAAAGTAACGTAGACACTGAGGGGAATCACGCCATTAGTATGATTAGGTTTCAACGAAGGCAGAACGGGAGGCAGAATGGTCAAATATAGATAAAATAAATATAGATAAGATAAATGCGCAACTCGTGCAATATTCACAATCCTTCAACCAACGAGTTAGTTATCTGATTTATTATATATGCTTTATTTAAGTGTATATAAGACAGAACAATGTATATTTTGTAGAAATATTACCATTATAAGATGCTTTGATCATGTTTTTAACAATTTAAATGAGCTGCAAGCTCGCAGTATTAGATAAATTCATACAATAAATCAATGTAATTTTTAGGAGTAGAAATGAAGTAGTACCAATAGCAATTTCAATGATATTGATAATGACAGAAATGGCAATAACAGTGAAAAGTGATCCAACCCATGTTCTCCCATGTGTTATAACTCGTTGTGTCACATCAGTAATTTTTAATTTACGTGTGCTTGCTCCTACCTCTATGAAGGCTAGCCAGCTACTGAGCAATGTTGCACCCTGATTGGTCGAGGCACGCCCATTCGGGACTTGCCATTACCATTAACAACAGGTATTACCATCTTTAATAGGCAATAAACCAACGTTCATACTCTACCGAATTCTTCACTCCTTTATGTTACATCTTTTATAACACATGTTCCTGTTTGACAGAGCCTGTCCGCCCGGCTGGGGTCCATCATTCACGGCCAGATCGACAGCTCCGACTCTAACGTTATCTACACTGAGGCGTTCGTCAACAGGCAGAGGTCTAAGATCAGGGGTGTGCTTAGCGCCGTCACCAGGTACAACTTCTCTCTTTTATTATATGGGTCAGATTTTCAGAAAATGTACAATTGGCAGCTGTACAGATTTAGTAAATTCTGCTAAAATAGGCTGCAATTTGGTCAATACTAGGTAAATTCGAGGATATTTGGCATTGCATCGATTCTAACAATGTGTTTGGTTAGGTTGAACTGCGTTTATTTTCGAACTTTATTTTCGTCTGAAATGTGGGTTATTTGAGAAGATTGGTGAAGTTGAATTGTACATTTTCTGAAAATCTGACCCATTATATGCATTGCTCTGAGAACAACGTATCTAGAGTGAGTTACGCACAGTGCGTATGTCACTAGTGAGTTATCTGGGGTAGTCATGGCAACCACTGTGTTATTAACTAAGGTTACTGTCAAAATTCAACTTTATGACTAAAAGATTTGTTCTATTTATATAAATGCTGTAAACGTATTTATTTTCCCGCAGATAAATTTCAGCGCACTGAGTGCTTTCACACCTTTTCGCGCTGACTTAAATTCGCGCAGCAAGGATTAGATTAAATTAGATTAGAAAATTGTTTATTCATCACCAAGGATACTGAAATTATAAAATTAATGTGACGAAAAGGTCAACATGCTTATAGAATTAAATCCCATGTATTAGTGAATTTGGAGATGAGAGACCGTTGGTCTCTACCAAATTGCAACAGTGGACGGAGACCGTCGGGCCCTGATAATTATCAATTTCAGAGACCGACGAAAATTCGATGGAGACCTGGGCGTCGGTCTCTGGGTTATGTTGCACACTGCCACTGTTACCTTTACTTTTAGTGAGGAAAGATTAAGTTCAAATCAACTAATATCGAACTACACAAGGAAGCCACACACATTATTTATGCAATAATTATAATTTTCGCGCAGGATTTATCTTCACGCACAATGGGTGGTGCACTAAAATAGCGTAAATAAATACTGCGCAAACATTAATTGATCAATACGTTTACAGCATGCATTTCTCTGAGAACAACGTATCTAGAGTGAGTTATGCACAGTGTTGTATTTCACTAGTGAGTTATGTGTGTCAATGGGTTTTTCAAATTTATTACACAAGAATGTTTTCTATTTATGTTTTATATCTCTTTTAATTCTACCAATGGTAAAACGTACCCAATTGTCAAGAAATTTATTATATCACTGGATTTGTTTTTCAGACCTACCCCCATTATGAGCCTGGTGAACCAACTGGGTGTTCCAGAGAAATACTTCTACAGTAAGTATTTTATATCATCAGGTCCAGCATTATATATAAACTATAAGGAATTTACATAAATCTTCTGAATTATTCAACTTTTGATCTTCAGCTAACAGCTGGCCAATGTTTAATTTGTTGGGCAAGCTCAAGGCCAAAACAGCTTGCCCGGAACGATTTTTACTTGCCAAATGGCCCGGGCAAGCTCTTATTTCGAACACTGATTAAAGGTATAAGTTGGGGAGCTAGTGCAATCACCAATCAATCACAATGATACTTTAATCTATTAAAGGTATAGTATAGGAACTAGTACAATCAATCAATTCTTTACTCTATTAAAGGTATAGTAGAGGAGCTTGTACACACAGACCAGCTGCGAGGCAGTATAAGCGGTGGCCGGCAGGACAAGGCAGTGTACATACCCGCTGTCTACTCAGATGCACAGAATGCTTGGGTGGACAACTTCTTCAACCAGAACGGCTACCTAGGTGAGTGAACGGTTACCTAGGTGAGTGACTGTATGACCAGTTCTCAGACTTTAAACATACAGGTCAGATTAGTTGGAAAATATATAGTTATCAACTTTAGACATTTTGATAAATTCTGCTAAATTAGGCTGGAAATGATAAATACTATGTATATCTGAGTATATTTGGTTTTGTGTTGATTAAATGTTGTACAAATAAATATTCTGACAGTAGTGGCCCTAAGTGATAATAATTCACGCCTTTATTTTCTGAAAGTATTTCAGTAGTTTTGGCATGACCCGACTTACATCCTGTAACCATTTGAAGTAGGAAAAGTTCCACGTGGACATCACCAATATGTCTTGTGTGGGAGAGCAAAACCCAGATATATGTTGACAAACACTTACCCTAATTATAAACATAAATATGTACCTTAAATATATGCTCAATATAAAGACACAACAAGGGCTCCATGAAAATTTGGTCCTGGGTAAGACCATAAAGAGCCTTTCTGTCTCTTTTCTCTGTCTCTCTCTCCCTTCTTCTCTATCTCTTTTACCTGGGTAAGATCCTAAACTGCCTCCCTCTCAGCTCTCCCACCCTTGATATAACCTTTATATGTGTTGATAAGGGCGAAAAGCAACCAATCTCACTCACTCACTCCATGAAAATTAAAAACCAACTCTGCTTTTCCCCGCCACAGAATACGATGCGCTGACGAGGCTGGGTATCACTGACCACAGGAACTTTATTAAGAAGCGGTTGAAGGGTCTGTCAGTCATGTACCTCAGTACATGTGCTGCAGGAGGGTTGCTGCTGGACCAGGTCACAGCCGAGGTGGACGAGGCACTCGCTACTGGCTCATGGATTGATGTCATGGTAGGTTATCCATCCAGAGTCAAGGCAATTGACTTACGTCTGTGAGTGGGTTTGGAAGGGATGAGGTAGCTCAGGTAGTATTGAAGCTGCACTCTCATTCAAATCTTACCAGATTTACTCATATCATGACTTATAGGACTGGATTTATCAATATTCTGCTGTTATATGTTTATACAAGAATTTCAATTTGAATTAAGGTTATAAAAAATCTTTGATATTGGCCTTAAAAATCACTAAAATGGGCCTGGAATTTCTTCAGTCCAGAAGCGTGAAGACCCTTTTTTGTACTGTTTGTTTGCAGCCATCCTTGCCCAGTGTGTTCAGTAAGGGCGATGCGGGAGAGCTACTCAAGAAGTGTGTCAGCGCGCAGGCCGAGTGTCATGTGCTCGCTGACAGCGTGGTCGTCAGTGACAAGTTCCTACATCAGTGTGCTGCAAAGTTTGACTCCATCATGGCTGCCAAGGCTGATAAGGTCAGTTATAGTTCTCTCAGTGCATTATGGCTGTATAATGTCCTCCCAGGGCAGTTATAGTTCTCTCAGTGCATTATGGCTCTATAATGTCCTCCCAGGGCAGTTATAGTTCCCTCAGTGCATTATGGCTCTATAATGTCCTCCCAGGGCAGTTATAGTTCTCTCAGTGCATTATAGCTCTATAATGTCCTCCCAGGGCAGTTATAGTTCCCTCAGTGCATTATGGCTCTATAATGTCCTCCCAGGGCAGTTATAGTTCTCTCAGTGCATTATGGCTGTATAATGTCCTCCCAGGGCAGTTATAGTTCTCTCAGTGCATTATGGCTGTATAATGTCCTCCCAGGGCAGTTATAGTTCTCTCAGTGCATATGGCTCTATAATATTCTCCCAGGGCAGTTATAGTTCCCTCAGTGCATTATAGCTCTATAATGTCCACCCAGGGCAGTTATAGTTCTCTCAGGGCAGTATAGCACTATAATGTCCTCCAAGGGCAGTTATAGTTCTCTCAGGGCATTATGGCTCTATAATGTCCTCCCAGGGCAGTTATAGTTCTCTCAGTGCATTATAGCACTATAATGTCCTCCCAGGGCAGTTATAGTTCTCTCAGGGCATTATAGCTCTATAATGTCCACCCAGGGCAGTTATAGTTCTCTCAGTGCATTATAGCTCTATAATGTCCTCCCAGGGCAGTTATAGTTCTCTCAGTGCATTATGGCTCTATAATGTCCTCCCAGGGCAGTTATAGTTCTCTCAGTGCATTATGGCTGTATAATGTCCTCCCAGGGCAGTTATAGTTCTCTCAGTGCATTATGGCTGTATAATGTCCTCCCAGGGCAGTTATAGTTCTCTCAGTGCATTATAGCTCTATAATGTCCTCCCAGGGCAGTTATAGTTCTCTCAGTGCATTATAGCTCTATAATGTCCTCCCAGGGCAGTTATAGTTCTCTCAGTGCATTATAGCTCTATAATGTCCTCCCAGGGCAGTTATAGTTCTCTCAGGGCATTATGGCTCTATGTTCTCCCAGGGCAGTTATAGTTCTCTCAGTGCATTATGACTCTATAATGTCCTCCCAGGGCAGTTATAGTTCTCTCAGTGCATTATGGCTTTATAATGTCCTCCCAGGGCAGTTATAGTATTCTCAGGGCATTATGACTATAATGTCCTCCCAGGGCAGTTATAGTTCTCTCAGTGCATTATAGCTCTATAATGTCCACCCAGGGCAGTTATAGTTCTCTCAGTGCATTATAGCTCTATAATGTCCACCCAGGGCAGTTATAGTTCTCTCAGTGCATTTTAGCTCTATAATGTCCTCCCAGGGCAGTTATAGTTCTCACAGTGCATTATAGCTCTATAATGTCCTCCCAGGGCAGTTATAGTTCCCTCAGTGCATTTTGGCTCTATAATGTCCTCCCAGGGCAGTTATAGTCCCCTCAGTGCATTATGGCTGTATAATGTCCTCCCAGGGCAGTTATAGTTCCCTCAGTGCATTATAACTCTGTAATGTCCTCCCAGGGCAGTTATAGTTCCCTCAGTGCATTATAACTCTGTAATGTCCTCCCAGGGCAGTTATAGTTCTCTCAGTGCATTATAGCTCTATAATGTCCTCCCAGGGCAGTTATAGTTCCCTCAGTGCATTATAGCTGTATAATGTCCTCCCAGGGCAGTTATAGTTCTCTCAGTGCATTATGGCTGTATAATGTCCTCCCAGGGCAGTTATAGTTCTCTCAGTGCATTATAGCTCTATAATTTTCTCCCAGGGCAGTTATAGTCCTCTCAGTGCATTATAGCTCTATAATATTCTCCCAGGGCAGTTATAGTCCTCTCAGTGCATTATAGCTCTATAATATTCTCCCAGGGCAGTTATAGTTCTCTCAGTGCATTATGGCTCTATAATGCATGGTTTCTGCTGGCAATTATAGCCCAAATGGTCCCTAACATGGATTTCTACCAAAATCAGTATTTATGAAATTCTAATTATTGTTCAATTTCCTCTGAATTCCATCATTTTTATCCTAAAATTAATAGAAAAATTCTCAAATTTTCAAAAACAAGTTTTCCAAAATTGTTTCACCAAGTTCCATCAAAACGTTCAAAAGATCAAGATCACTTATTCGGTGGTCGGGGTTGGATTTGCCGTGGCAATGGCCCTGTACTGGTTGATTTTTCCCGTTGGTGGTGCTCAGAGAGCGTGAGGATGGGACCATACTTGGCTGGCTCTATGGATATGGATGCCGCAGGATACAAACGAAAATGCAATGGCCACATTGAGATGTACCTGATATGAGATCAATAAAAAACGTTACAACAACAACAACAGCTTGTGTATCATGCATTTGGCGGTCTCGGGAAGATAGAGGACTGAGCACGGAGGTCACTGCCATCTTGTGGCATTCACAGACTGATTTGGGGGCTGGGGTGGGGTGGGGAACCCCCTATGGATGGATGTTTTTCCCTTTGCTGTGTTTCTGTAATTTTGCCCTGAGCCCACATGAGCCCAACCCTGTAGACTGAATAATAAGGGACTGTTCATAATTAACCACTAGGGTAGTGGAGAATTTGCAAAAATTTCTTGTGCAAATTATATGACCCCCTCTTAAAGTCATGTGCAAAATTTCATGGCCTGCCACCCCCCTCCCCCTCAGCCTACATCATTGTAATTCTGAGTCTGTGCAAAAAAAAATGCCTCCCTGAAAATTCTCCTCTCCCCCACACCCCCAGTGGTTACAAATGAATAGTTTCCATGTTCCCCCTGTGGACTGAATAATAACCTCCATCTTTCTGTACCCACCAGGACGCCAAGAAGAACGCGACCTTGCTGCTGCAGGCCAAGGCCACCAGTGTGGAGGACTCCACCAGGAAGGAGGACAAGAAGGAGAACAGGAGGAAGAAGGCCACCGGTAAATAGTCCTTCATTCAACCAATAGGGTATTTCACATATCACTTGCAGGCCATTACCCCCCCCCCCCCCCCCCCCCTCCTGTGTGGCCGAACTGTGGTTGAACTTTTTGAGTCAAAAGATACAAAATTCAGGTCCTAAGATATTTGTTCTAATGGTTACTTTGGTTTGGGGGGAGACTGAATAGAAATTAAGGTTTGAAACAAAAACAAAACATGGTTCAACTTCGTGTCAAAATTCAAGTCCTAAGACATTTGTAATATTGGTTATTGTTTTCTCCGCTAGGTGGCAAACAAGGCGGTGGGACACAGGGACGCGAGAGTAAGACCAAGTCTACCAAGAAGAAGTACCACACAGGAGGTCGCGGGGGTGGGCAGGAGGAGGACGTGGAGGAGAGACACACTGGAGGGGGGCTACAGATAGAGTTCCTATCTAGTGAGGAGATATTGGAGCAGCTACAGAATGATAAGAACCTAGAAACATGTCCTGAGGAGATGCTGGAGGAGGTGGCAGAGCACCTTTATAGGTAGGTAATAAATACTGCATTTCCCCGTTTATAAGCCCGGGCTTATATTAATTTCAAATGGTGATAGACCAGGCTTATATATTTTTGGGGTGGGCTTATAATCGGGGTTAGGATTATAGTGCTTATTTTGCCAAAAGAATGTGTTTACCCCCGAGCTTTTAAACGGGTGGGCTTATAAACGGGGCCCAGCTTATAAACGGGGTAGGCTTATCAACGGGCCAGGCTTATAAACGGGGAAATACGGTACTGGTCCTCTTATTTAGACGAGTAACTTATAGCTCTACCTCAGTTAACAATCGGTAAAAATATAAATATTTTCTACATTTTCTTCCATTCTTTTCCAACCCATCAAAAGTCATTTGACTGAAATTTTGGAGGATTTTGTTGAGTTGTTTTTACTACAGGGCTGTTAAACGTCCTCATGTGTATCCCGTCTCATGATGACTTCACTTATTATCGCTCACTACAAGTCGTATCTATGTGTTTCTCAGGTTATCCTTATTATCAGGGTTTGGTCCTGAGGGAGGGTTGCTTAATCTGCATAATCATGCAGCGTATCTAGATCTGTTGTTTTACATAAAATGCATATATATATATGGATAATAAAGTGTTGGGTTTTTTTGTTTTGTATTTGTTTTTTGTTTTTTTGTGGTGGGGGTGGGGGACATCTTTTTATTTGACTCAGAACTACAATGATGTAGTGTGTGTGTGGGGGGGGGGGGGGTCATGAAATTTTGCACAAGACTTTAAGGGGGGTTGGTCTGTGACATGAACCTTTCGCAAATTTTCCACTCCCCCCAGTGGTTAATTATGAAGTCCCTAATAAGTGTTTTTAATGTGTCAGACCGCTGAGGACTCAGTACCAGGAGGTAGCCCAGTCAGTCTTCCTTCAGTCCGTGGGCTCAGCCTCCAACTCAGCCATGAAGAAATCTCACACTCACCAGACCGAGGCTATCACTGGACTCTGGGTCAATGCTCAACTCTTTGACAAGGCCATCAAGCTCTTCCCAGGTCAGTATAGAGAGAATACAACCAGGGGCTAGTAATTCACTCAGCCCATAATACCTTAGTCTGTAGGCCAGCCCCACTATCCCAATGTGGGTCTGTGTACAGATACTTTACCGGGTGGGATCCCAATCGCTTTCCCATGATGCTTTGCGCCAGATCTGAATTTGAAATCTTACTTTATTTTACATCCCATTACACTCTTCCATCTATCATCTTTATAACAAGTTATATTATGGACAGTCAACCTAATAAAGTTTTGTTGTTTAAAAAAAATCCAATATGACTCCCATGATCCTTAGGCCTACAGACTAATACTACCTATGGCGCCCCCTGGTGTATCAACGGTTATCTTGGGTATTTTGGCCATTTTGTTTGTCACACGTACTTCCGGTTGACTTTGGTTGTAAGCCAATCTCAATGGAGGCGGGCATTTTGAAAACGTTGAGGGGCTTGATGTATGAAAATTCCATCTTGGGAATCATTTTGTAAGTTAATGTGAATGTGTTATACTATTTACTCCTCAACTCATCATTATTTGTCTTCCTTTTTATTTTTTTTTATTTACTTAAAGGCCAATACATATTTATTTTCTTGTTACAGAGGAGTCGCGGCCGTTGTTTACCAAGCACCTGCTGCGGACGGTCTGTTCAGAGATCACTAACCACATATTCAACCTGGTGGCCAATCAGCACATGATGTCCATTAAGGAGGACACAGAAATGACACCCGAGGTAGGCACATAGAAACTGGTTTAAACTGGTTTAAAAGCAGACGACATTTTCGAGTAAAATTGTAAATATATATACAGGGCCTCTGCAGGGCCTGGAAAAGCCTTGAGTTTGGAAAAACTTAAATTAAAGGCCTGGAAAAGCCTGGAAAATGGGCATTTTGTTGAAGAGCCTGAAAAAGCATTTTATGGGCCTTGAATTCTGTTGAAATCTATTAAATGACCTTGAAATTTTTCGAAGATACTCACTTTCTGAAGTTTCTCACTTTACCTGACTAGCGTCTCACACCTCAGCACATTGGTGACAAATCTAAAGTTTTCTGCATTTTAGATTGAAACTTTGCTAATTTTCTTCTTTTTTTTATATTATGCGAATGATTTTAGAAACCATTTATAAGAGGGATGATTTGGGATTAATTCACGAATAACAATTTCAGATAACATTATTATATCTTAAGCTAAGAACCATCAAAAACCGAAGAAAGCAAACTAGAGTAGATTTCTCGGGATATGTTTTCAGTGTAGTAACATCGACGTTTTGGAATCAGCGGTTCTTAATTCAGTATTATAAATTTCAATATTGTAAATTGCTTACTATGCAGAAACTTTATAGAATTATTTGACCAATAATTAGAATATGTGTGTTAAAAAACGAACATTGCCTCACTTTTTCTATCACTCCAAAGTTTTAATCTCCCTTCTCAACAACCTTTTTTTTTTATCTAAAAATAAAATCGTATATCAATGGATAATAAAGTTTAACTTACTTTGCCTGTCCGTCAGGTTTGAGCTGAAAGCTTCCTAACAAGACCTGTGACTGGGAGGGTCTGGGGTTGGTGCCTATATGTGTACCTACAACATGTTGAATACTGTGTGCTACTAATCCCTTGTGTTCTCTCTACTTCAGGTGAGATTAAGGATCTTAGGTAATCTACCCGATGATGAGACTAAACCCAGCCTCACTAAACTACACACATCACTCGGTGGCAAGGTGGGTAGATTTATTTATTTATTTTTTAATTTAGTATTTTTATACAGCAAATCTTCTGTAAAAACGAGAGTCAAGTAACAATATGAGTGAAGTTGCCAGAAAATGTACAATTCACTTTCACCAATCCCCTCACATAACCCAAATTTCAGACGAAAATAAAGTTCAAAATACAGTTTAACCTAACCAAACAGATTGCTAGAATCAATGCAATGCCGAATATACTCGAATTTACCTACTATTGACCAAATTGCAGCCTAATTTAGCAGAATTTACTAAATGTGCACAGCTGCCAATTGTACATTTTGAATTTGGAAAAATAAATTCAAGGCCTGGAAAATGGGCACTTTGGTCGAAGGGCCTGGAAAATCATTATATGGGCCTTGAATCTTATTGAAATCTATGGCCTTGAAATTCTGGAAGGTTCTGTTGAAAAACGGTGATTGATATAAAATATGAATATAAAACTGGTTGACAATTTATTAGCCTGTATTACCCTGTGCTTGCAGACACTCGAAGACTTCTTCAGCCATCTAGTGACTGTATGTGAAACAGGGCATTTAGAAGTTATGCTTAAGAAACCTGACAAAAAGAAGGAAAGGTGAGTCCAAGTGGAAACTTAAAATATTTACATTAATTTAATTCTTTCTTTCCCTTTTATCCCGCCAGCTCCTGGGGTTTAACACAAATGCTATTTAATATATTTTGTTAAATGATGTTATACCAGAATGTATATCTTACTTTCGGGTGAAATATTCTGTATTCATGAACTCCAATATAAGGGATTTGAACTACATTTGATTATGCATACTTCATATTTCTATTTCTCTTGTGGTCTCATGTATTAATAAAAAAAAATACATAAAGATATTTAGATGAAATGCACCGAGTGGTTGTTCTGAATTAGTGTATCAGACACTCATGGAGGGTAAATGTACATATAGTTGAGAGTGGTGAAACCACAAGTAATGATGTCTACATTGGCACTCCAAGTGTGTCTGATATGCTAATTCAGAACAGCCATGAGTTTGTACTTCAAAATTAACAACACCTCCCCATCTCCGCGAAGCATGCCAGTCTGCAGAAATCCACATATGTTTTCTCTAAACAAAACATATAGCAGGGTTGGTAAGAAGCTAATTTTGATTTACAATGGAACCTCTCTATTGAGACCACCCTTGGGACTGAACGATTTGTGGTCTCAAAGCGAGGTGGTCTCATTAGAGGGGATAATCTAATAAGAGGAAAGCAATTTGGGATTGAGAAAAACTGGTCTTAATAGAGGGGTGGTCTCTATAGAGGGGTGGTCTTTATGCGAGGTTCCACTGTATTATGTATTGTGTGTGTTTGCTCACCGCCAAGCTCTAGTGGAACAGTTCAAGTTTGTTGATAATCAGAATAAGAACAATAGTAATAATGTATTGTGTGTGTTACAGGCAGCTACTGGTGGAACAGTTTGTTGATAATCAGAATAAGAACAATAGTAATAATGTATTGTATGTGTTACAGACAGCTGGTGGAACAGTTTGTTGATAATCAGAATAAGAACAATAGTAATAATGTATTGTGTGAACAAGAACAATAGTAATAATGTATTGTGTGAACAAGAACAATAGTAATAATGTATTGTGTGTTACAGACAGCTGGTGTTTGCTCACCGCCAAGCTCTGGTGGAACAGTTTGTTGATAATCAGAATAAGAACAATAGTAATAATCAGAATAAGAACAATAGTAATGATGTAGTGTGTGTGTTACAGTAATAATGTATTATGTGTGTTACAGACAGCTGGTGTTTGCTCACCGCCAAGCTCTGGTGGAACAGTTTGTTGATAGTCAGAATAAGAACAATAGTAATAATGTATTGTGTGTGTTACAGTAATAATGTATTGTATGTGTTACAGACAGCTGGTGTTTGCCCACCGCCAAGCTCTGGTGGAACAGTTCAAGAGTGAGGAGGACATAGCGATGGCGCTGCACCTAGCGGCCACGCTGCTCTTCACGGTGCACACCCAGACGCTGGTACATGCGCCAGGCAAGTGTGTGCCCAACCTACTCACCTTCCTGGAGCAGTTCCTTAACACAGAGCAGAGGCAGCTGCTCAGAGAGTGCCAAGGTGGGTGCAAGGATCAAAGTCCTCTGTAGTTCTACTGTAAACAGTATTTTTGAAACTTATATGAACTGTCTAATTTGCCAAGGTGGGTAGTCCTCTGTATTTCTACTGAATTAAGTATTTTTGAAAGTTGTTGTAGTTTTGACCTTTAATGGTTGTAGGTTTGACCTTTAATGGTTGTAGTTTTGACCTGTAACGGTTGTAGTTTTGACCTTTTATGGTCTTGTCAGTCGCTTGTTTGGTTACTTTAGCATTCAATGCTGTACACAAACCCTTGAAAGGGTTTGTACTCACTGTATGTATAGCTGCTCAGAGAGTGCCAAAGCGGGTGGAAGGATCAAAGTCCTCAGTTTTTCTACTGAAATCGGTATTTTTGAAACTCTAATTTTCAAAAAATTCCATCATGATTTTTTTTTTACCTCAAGTCTTTAAAACGATTCTTAAATTTTCTTAAACATTTCACAAATGCTCTAAAACATTTCACGAATTTTAATTTACCAAATTCCGTTCAAAATCACTTTTTTTTGGACTCTCTGGACCCACTATAGTTCTTTAGTACATGCCAAATGTTTCCATTATGTCCATTAGATGTGGTGATGAGGCAAGTGAAAGCTCAAGCAGGCAGCGGTGCTAGCGCCGGTGCAGGTGCTGGTGATGGTGAGACGGAAGAACCACAGGAGGATTTAGCAGCGACCATCAACGCCTTGTTACCAAGGTTACGGGACATGACGCTTAGTTCACGCAAAAATCAGAACACAGAAGAAACATGATGAATCAGCAGTATGTCTAATTTGGAAATTATTAGTATAACCGACGACCGCGCCCGCCTAATATGAAATAATGTGAAATAATGTGCAATCTTTTATAGTAAAGTCTGCTATAAATTTAAAAAAATGATGGCCCAAAATTCTGTTTGATTATGAGTAGATTGAGTATATTCCCTGGGGTTGTGTATATATCATTAAATTCAGTCTAATCATGTAATAATGAAACATAATTTAAGTTAAGTTTATCTGGGTTTGGTTCAATTATTGCTGCTTAATTATCATGATATTCAATAAATCATGTTATGGTATTATTACTCTTGTTATTGACTTGTCCTAATATTGAAAATGCAATAAATGAAAATGCAAATAAATTGTTTACTTTTTGTTTTTATTGTATATGACAGCTCAGTTCAGTTGATGACCTATATCATATAGAGATTCTTCATGAAAGAACATACAGAGACAGTCTGTGGATTCTACAGGTTCTATAACTGGATCACAAGCCTCTGTATATATCTGCAGTGAAGGATTTATTTTCTATTACATTTCAGGCCAATAAGATATTTAATACAGATATTACAAGAAAAAAACGCACTGTCCATCATGGACCTTTTTTAGGCACTGCCTTGTCAGATCATGAATTTCTTATATTAAGTAAGTTTTGGCATTACCGAGATTTATCATAGTTATCATGGCATACGAGCATTCCAAGGGAAACCTTTTAAACCCATTTTTTTGTACCAAAAAGCTTTTTTTTCTCATTTTAGGGAAAATACATTTTTTTTGGGTGAGAATAAACTTTTAAACCGTCTTTTTTGGTTCAATTTTTTTTTCTTTGACTAGAGAGTCAAAGAGACATTTGTACTACACTTATCCTAACAATAATCCTGCCTGACAGAAACTTATCAACTATTATCTGACGGTGACGTTGTTGTACTCATCAGCCCACACAAACGTCCTGCACTGTTTAGCTTTAGCAGCAGAGCAGGCGAAGAACTTGCGGCCGTTGTTAGCGCCTTCCTTCAGCACGGTGCGGAGTACGCAGCGCTTGCCGTGCCCCTCACACTCCGGGAACTTCTCATCTGCCCACTGCAGGGGAAGGGAAGAGAAAGGTGAATAATCATGAGTAAGGATGCAACTAGTCACAATTGATTCCAGTGTTTTTTTGTTTTTTTTTATTTAGTATTTTTATACAGCACATCTTCTGTAATAACGATAGTTGAGTTATCAACAAGCAAGTACATTGTACAATGAAGTTCTAATAATCAATTGAGGACATTAACATTGAGATATGGGCTCACAGATGATAGATAAATAGAACTTCTAAACCACCCACTGTGGCTGGGGGGATAAGAGAAAGGGGAATGATCATGAATTAGGATGATTAGTGGCTGTTCATAATTAACCACAGGGGGGGAGAATTTGCGAAAAAATCTTGTGCAAAATTGTATGACTCCCTTAAAATCTTTTGCAGAATTTCTTCCCCCCCTACATCATTGTTGTTCTGAGTCTGTGCAATACCCCACCCCCCCCACCCCCCCCACACACACACCTTTTAGAGTGCCCCAAAAAAGATGCCCCCCTTCAGAGTCTGCACAACAAAATTCCTCCTCAAAATTCTCCTCTCCCCCGCCTTATCTACTTGATTAAACTAATCAAGTAGATAAGTATTTCTCATTAAGCTAATGAAGAAATCTATTCACGGAGGTTTTGCCAATGTTAACATGTGGATGTAAGATGTATAGAGAGGCATAGAAACATAATATAATACATGTAAATAGGTAGAAGCGGGTGTGGGTGAGTGTTTTATGCCCTTTTTAACTATACTAGTGTTGGATGACTTATGAGCCAACAAACAGGTAGAATAACAGAGTGAAGGACATTGATTTGTTTCATTAGAATTTTGACTGATCAAGAAAACTGATCAAGAAAATTCAATCCTGTGAGAAAAAAAGACTCCTAGTATGAAGTCTTTTCAGTCTCAAAATTTACAATTTCAATCATTAATATCAAATGGAAACGGCAGCTAAAAATGGATGGACGATCTTACCATAAAGAAGGAGCACTTCTTCACGGGGCATGAGTGGAACATGCGGCCCTTGTTGTGGTTGGTTTTCCTCACCTCCCTGATGACACAAGGGGCCTTGTGCTGGGGGCAGTATTGTAGTGCACTCTTCAGGCCTCCAGGGGGAGTGGGGGAACTGCCATTCTGTACAGGTACAGCATGGGGCACTCTCTGTAGACAAATGAACAGGAATTGGTGATTTATCACAATTTTGTTCTTGAAACATTATACCGTATATACCCGTGTATAATCCCCGGCTTATATTAATTTCAAATGGTGAATTGACCCGAAACAATATTCGGAGTGGGCTTATATTCGGGCCCCGGCTTATATTTCAATTACTGAAAACCAGTAATTTAGCTGAAACTCATTTTTATTATGACGTTCATTCAGTGCTTTTGTTTTCATGTTTAAATTTCAATTGAACAAAAAAACACTACCAAAATTCACAATCAATCAACGACAGCTGATTTCTATTATTTAAACTATTATTCATTGTCCACTAAGAGCTTGTTCTGGTCAATATATTCAGCATCTTAAGCTTCCTCCTGAGAAGAGACCAGGCTATCCATATTTCCATCCAGTTCCTAGACTATCTTACATTATTCTACAGGCACCCGGCTTATAAACGGGACCCGGCTTATATTAACGTTATGAAGTGCTGAACCCCCGGCTTATAAACGGGGTGGGCTAATACATGGAGTCCGGCTTATTTATACACGGGTATATACAATATTTCCTGTAATGAATAAATGCAATCAATAAAAATATTACGGAAGCTTTGAAAACTTAGTTGTACAATATTTTTGTCAAATTAAAACCATAATAGACAAATAATATGATATGCCCTCATCTTTCTTGTGTTAAGAAGAAAGACTATAGTAGATCATACATATTTCAAGCTACCAAATTCTATCTTAATTTCATTTTGTAATGCCACTACTACTACTAGCGCCACTATTTATATTATGTCAGTAATGTATGCTGTTTCTGGAACAGGGCAATCAAAGCGACCTGTGCTAGTTGGTAGTTAGTGCAAACAACAACACTGCAGTGTCACCTGGCATACAGTGCCTACACCATGTATATGACACGCATCTTCTGCTTGAATCAGTGTACCGCTTCCACTCCCTCTGTATATACCTCCCTGACATAAGTGTGACTAAAATATCAGTCCAATTACCTGGTTCTGTTGGGGGTTTTGTACCCCAGGTTTACTACTGGTACTCTGTTGAGACTTTGATATTACACCCTGTGTCAGTGTTCTAGTACTGTCAGGACGCGGTGTCATCACTTGTTGGAGCCGTGTGACAGCATTATCCCCTGATTGTGCACCAACTGACGGCACTGCTCCAAAAGTCTGCAATCTACTCCTTTTTAATGGCGGCCCTTTAGCAGGAGGGTACAAGCTTGGCAAAACAGGGGTGGAATTTTCACCTGTATTAACTGAAGACTGCTTAGATAGATTTGAATTAGCTGCCAGATTAGTCTGGTAATGTGACTTCAGACTTGGATCATGCAAAGTTGTAGGACAGTTGGTTTGGGGATTTTTGGAAGATTTTTGAGTATTTTTGGAAGTGAAAATAGCTGAATTTTCATTATCCCTGGCGTTTGTTGACTGAGGACAAGGAGTGTTACACACAGAGCAGTTCTTGAGTGTGGAAGTGTTTAGTAAGGTACAAACAGCACATGCCCACTCTGTACTGTTACCATTAACAGTGCTAGTTGTTCCAGTGGATGGGGTGTTACTAGTGTGGTGGGTGGTGTGTACAGTGCTAGTTGTTCCAGTGGATGGGGTAGTGTTGAGGGTGGTGTGTAAGCGAGGTGTGTGACACACACTGCAGGCCTGGCTCAATGCCTTGTTGACCAGTGTGCAGGCATGGCACGTCCAGGAAGTGACGTCATCATCACGTGATGTGGGCGTTCCTCTGGTTACCCAGCCCAGCAGGCTGTTCTTTGTCGTCTGCTTCCTGAAGAGGCAATTTGAAGGTAAATATGATAGAAAAGCATTAAATGGACTAACAACGAACACTGAAAACAACTTTGAATCAAACACTTGGCCCCAAAAGTGGCAAAATGTTTTACTCAAACCAATAACGTAGGGAATTGGATATCATATTATCATATAGGCTACATATAATATAGAAAATGAGAACGAATTGAATAATTATCATATAATATAGAAAATGAAAACGAATTGAAAATCATATAATATGGAAAGGGAATAATAAATGACATTGACTATCATATCAAATAGATATTAAAGCTCAATCAACAAATGTATCGGAAAAACAGTATAATCAAAGATAATATCATCTTTAGAAGAAATGAGGTGACATTGTTAATATCACAGAATTAGGGGTCTTCCAGTAGGTCTATTTCTGTATTAGAATCACAGAATTAGGGGTATTCCAGTGGGTCTATTTCTGTGTTAGAATCACAGAATTAGGGGTCTTCCAGTAGGTCTATTTCTGTGTTAGAATCACAGAATTAGGGGTCTTCCAGTAGGTCTATTTCTGTGTTAGAATCACAGAATTAGGGGTCTTCCAGTGGGTCTATTTCTGTGTTAGAATCACAGAATTAGGGGTCTTCCAGTGGGTCTATTTCTGTGTTAGAATCACAGAATTAGGGGTCTTCCAGTGGGTCTATTTCTGTGTTAGTATCACAGAATTAGGGGTCTTCCAGTGGGTCTATTTCTGTGTTAGTATCACAGAATTAGGGGTCTTCCAGTAGGTCTATTTCTGTGTTAGTATCACAGAATTAGGGGGTATTCCAGTGGGTCTATTTCTGTGTTAGAATCACAGAATTAGGGGTATTCCAGTAGGTCTATTTCTGTGTTAGAATCACAGAATTAGGGGGTATTCCAGTGGGTCTATTTCTGTGTTAGAATCACAGAATTAGGGGGTTTTCCAGTGGGTCTATTTCTGTGTTAGAATCACAGAATTAGGGGTATTCCAGTGGGTCTATTTCTGTGTTAGAATCTAATAAATCCTAGGCATACATATTGAACCTACCCCTGTAGCTTGGAGAGGTCGTTATCCTGGCAGGTGGGGCAGTAGGAGGTGAGGCGGGGGTTGTCCTCCCCCAGCCGGGTGGTGGTGGCCTTCCCCCCGCACACCTTGCACCGACCCTTCCTGTAGATCTTCAGGTGCGGCTCCAGGGCCTTACCAGTCCGCCGGCACTGCAAGAGTAGAAGTTTATTTTTTTTTAAAGTTTTTATTCAGCAAAGGCATTGTGAAAAATACACTATTCTCAGCCCAGCTATATCCAATAATATCATAGAAAAGTATAACATCTTGAAATATTTTAATTAACTTTAACAAAATGTAATATTGTAACTATTTTAAGATAAATCATAATCACATATAAACATCTGCAGTCATGCTCCTATTCACTGTCATTCAAGGACAGATAAAAAATACACAATAAGAAGAATGTATATAAAATCAAAGATAAAACCTCCCACCGGGACTCAAACAAATGACAGACAATTTAGATCACAAATTCATTCTCACAAAAAACAAGAAGCCATAGAAATAGAGATTCATATATATAGAGTCGCCTCTATCTGGGTACAATGTTTGTATGATTACGATATGATTAACAAGTCACTTCATGTTTTAATCCCATCAATGCACACCCGAATAATCAATAATGATATTTATCTTGATGTTTGATAGACAAAAGGAGAAATTTAACTTCAAAATGTTTTCGTAAAGCATATATGATAAAACAGTTAACCTGTATATATAATGTGGTCTCACCTCATAGAAGATCATGGAGAAATCTCTAGTCATTTTCACCAGGAACCCTAGGTGATCTTCAGTCAAGTCGCCCAGCTATGAACAAGTCAGAGCAAAACGGATCACATGCAAGTTATAATGCCATTATTTATTAGAACCAACGAGTATGGAACAGGAGAGTGGGGACTATGTCCGATGCTATACCCGAGCTTGTTTGACCCTGCTGGGAACCACAGTAAGGGGTCTGGTGGAAAAAATCGGGGAAAGGACCATAAAAGGCCATAAAATGCCATAAAACCCACATGTTCTGGCAAATTTCAACTCATTAATTTATACAGAGAGAAATGGAAATATTACCACATTTAACATTGTTCCGATCTGATTTGAAGAATTACCATGAGACCATGGATGGAGAAATCATTAGGCTACACATTGATATGTTTTAGGTGCTTCAAATCAAATCGGAAGATATGATCAAATGGAAAAAACTGATTGGAAATAAGTCAACAAATGAATTACTTCATGATGCTGGCTCAGTTTTATTTTATTTTCACAAATCAGGTGTACTGGTCCCGAGCTATAGATGTTCTGAACCTGATTGTCAACTTATAAATCAGATTTATGCAATATTTAAACAATAATGAAAGAAACTTCACTTGCACCTCCAAAACGGAAAATGAGAGGGGAGACTGAAGGCCCTTTAAGAACTTACAAACAACCTCGGATGAAAGGGGGTGACCGCCTGGGCCATCAGATTCCAAGATAAGATGGAGAAATTTGTTACATCTTTCTGCCGACTCATGAGTCCCCACTCTCTTGAATTTACTCTCGTTGTTAGAACATACACAGAAATTGACACCACTAGCCATTATTTAAAACAGGTTCCAAGATTAAATATAATAATGAATTTATTGTAAACATTCTTCAGATTCTTCAGTCTTAATGTCATAAGGAATTCATATCCAATTGATTATAATCAAAACAAATATATAATCAAAACAAACAAACATATGGGTCAGATTTTCAGAAGATGTACAATTCACCTTCACCAATTCTCACAAACAACCCAAATTTCAGACGAAAATAAAGTTCAAAATACAGTTCAACCTAACCAAACAGATAGCTAGAATCAATGCAATGCCGAATATACACGAATTTACCTAGTATTGACCGAATTGCAGTCTAATTTAGCAGAATTTACTAAATGTGTAGAGCTGCCAATTGTACATTTTCTGACAATCTGACCCATCTATAACTGATATCTACCTTAGTGTCAGGTCGGATTCTGCTGTCAAACATGGCCTGGAAAAGCAATAAAAGCTAACAATAAACAAATTGTAAATTCTTCTTCAAAATAGCGGTAAATTATCTATGAAAACCAAAGGCATGATGGGAAAGATGAGGGACTTATGTTATGGAAACATGAATAACACATGGATATTGACATTAGAGCATTGATAAATATCCCATGCTGAACATGGCATGTTTTCTATAGGTTTTATACTGTACCATTAGTCCCATAATTCCATGCGAATCAAGATTCAAAATGGCGGCTATGCAACTCCCCTATAGGAGAGTTGTACGCCTCACTACGCATGGCTATTACAGTGCATGCTGGGATGGATAAATAAATTTAGGTATTAACTATTACAGACTATTTCAAACTGATTTTAAAGATAAACATAGTGTGAACAAAAATAATCTTATTTTGA